>BQNB010015668.1:0-72871 GCA_026074375.1 Tanacetum coccineum | reverse complement strand
TAAACATTAAAAGTAAACGCGTATCGGACTAAAATAAATAGTGATCATTAATATCGTCGTACAATGACACGAATATGAGAAATGTTACAGTCATCTCATCAACACGATGATGATGATGACGATGTCGAAAATTATTGAGCAAGTACTCCATCTCCTACCACTTATCTTAACTCCCTCAATACACTCAACTACCAAAACTACCATATGCCTTCCGCTTTCGAACGAACCGATGAAACTCTCTTTGAACGACAAACCACCTTGCTCAACCAAACGCAACAAACACACAAGGAGATGCGCGGAGGGTTCAACTTATTTTGAAAGGCACTAAAAGGAGTGTTTAGCAAGAAGAAGAAGTGAAGAGATAGGAGTGAAGTGAGCTAGATGTCTAAATATAGTTTAAGATAATTTTTAACTTGATTATGTGTATGGTCTTAACAACTTGTGTGGTGATTATCCGATGTATTCGAAAAGACTTATGTGTTAGTTATCTTTAGGTACTTGTTTGCTATGATGACTTAAACCTTTAGTTGTTTTATTTAATCAACTACTTATGCTACTTTGGTTTCATAACTTGATATGTTTATTACATGCTATATGATTAAATGTGCTCATACAACTCAATAGGGCTTGCTGCAAATAAACTACCAAAACAGAAATACTCTCACAAAAAAAATATTCTGAGAAAAATCGTTTTTCTGTGAAAAATGGAAGACAACAGAGGGCGGCCCCTTAATTCATAACGGGTGGGCCCCTTATCTTTAAGGGGACCGCCCTAGTAAATCACGGGTAAAACAATATTTTCCTGCTTTTTGACCATCTTTTACCTAGTCTCAGTTATCTTTGCCCAGAATGCTCGAACACAATTTGGAACAACCTAAACTAGTTCAAATTCATTCCTTTTTCAATCCATTCTCTTCCCATAAATCCCTTCCAAATGATCATCACCAACACATCATCCACCAAATCATACACTATCCACTATCAACATCCATGACATCCACTAGAGCTTCCATTTCCAAAGCCTCAAAGAGACCAAAAATCAACATCATACCACCAAAATAATTGTTTGTGGATTTAACCCAAGATGACACAAAACTCCATCACCCAAACTTCAACTCTCATCACCTAGTGCTCCTAATGCACCTTCCAAAACACCATCAACTAAAGATACTTCTTCATCCTTAATTGACTACATACCTAAATCACCAACCTCATCAACATCACTTTTACCCAATGGTTACTTAAACCCACCAACATCTCCTCCTTCAAGAGTTTCTCCACCACTTCCAACTAAAAAAAATGCATAAATGGACATCACTCTCACCTTTTCACCAATTACCCCACTTGATGTATAATTTAATACTCCATCACCTTCACCACCTATTGTTGGTCATCCCATTCCTTGGAACCTTCTTGAGGCACATAGAGATTCATGCTTGTGTTGCATTCATAATCGTACTCTCATATTTAGATCGAGAGATGAACTCTAATATATGTTTTCATATATTGAACACATGCTCTCACAACCACCAACAACCATCATCCCACCACCTCTACCATCTTCACCAAACTAAACACACTCTATGTTTTGGTTTCTCAAATAATTGTCCACCCATCATTTTGCAAGCAAGTCCTATAGAGATTCACTAGTTATAGGACTCTTTGTAGTTTAAAAAAAATTCATGTATGTTAGCATGATATTTATTTTCCTTATGTATGCATGAGTGTGGTTCACACACTATTTTAATTTTAATGGATGATTATTGTTGGTTGCATTACTATTATGCCATATTTTTCCTTCTTGTTACATGTTAGAAATACTTGTATTGTTCTAACTCGTTTTTGTAGCCAAGAAACCATAGCTCGATTCCTTGGTGCCCTCGAACGAGGGGGAGCACACATCAAGGGGGAGCATTTATTCCGTCGATTTAACTAGCAATTCTCGACGATGTCTTTTTGATTCTACAAAAAGGGAGAGAAATGACATGAAACTCACTAAATACTTGTTTAAAAATAATTTTACATTTAATGAGTTTAAATTTTGTAATCATCAAAAAGGGGGAGATTGTTGATAAAATATAATGCCTAAAAACATTACTAATATTTTTCACATCTTTACGTTTTGATAATCACAAAATATAAAAACATTCAATGTAAAATTAAACGTAAACAAGTAATTAGTAGTAAATTTTCATTTCGAAATTTATATCACTTCAAGGTATGAATAAATAAATGCTTAATGCATTTTATGATCAAAGGAAATTTTTATTCAACCTCACACTTTTATAAAATGTTGTAAACATTTTTATAAACATTACAAAACATTTTCTACAATTAAAAGAAATGTTTTATTCAAAATAAACATTTTGAAATTCAAATTTTCGGACCTAAAACGGCTAGAAAAGTTCCAGAAAATTCCCCCTACACAAAAGACAAACTAGGGAGCCCCTAGTCTAGGGCGGCCCCCTTAAATACACGGGCGGCCCCCTTAATTTTAAGGGGACCGCCCACCTATTTAAGGGGACCGCCCATAGACTGACGCTCCTCCAGTTTGTCCTATAAATACTAGACTTTTCCCCACTATTTTCTCACCTTTTGCACTCATTCTTTCTGTTCTAAAACAGCCCACACATCTCACTAAAATCCTTTGATCATTTAATCATAAAACTTTGTTTCCAAGTGATCCAAGCTCAATTCCTCAAGTGCAAGAGAAGAATACTTCCATAATCAAGTGAAGAAGTATTACACCTTTGTGTGTTGTTACAATCTTATTGCATCCATACCATAACTCGTAAATCAATTGTATATCTTGTATTTGTGTGTAGTATCTAGATCTTGGCGATCTTTATAAGTATAGTTAAATCGTGGTAATCATACCAAGTAGTGTTAGATAGTTGTGATCTAAGTAGTGTGGTGAAGTAAAGTCTTGAAGTTGTGAAGAAGTCTTGAATTTGTAAAGAAGTCATGAATTGTGAAGTCGTGAACAAGTAGTGAAGTCGTGTTGTGATAGATTGGTTCTAGCTAAAATTAGAACTCGACATTTAGCTTTGTGTCGTAAATTCGGTGTAAGCAACGTTGTGTATGGTTTTCTCCGTCATAAGGGAGTTTGTTGACATAGTGAAGAAAACTCTCGAGTTTGGTGCTCGGGGAGTGAAGTAGGGCGAAGAGGTGCTTCGTTACCGAACCACTATAAATCCTCTCATTATGGTTTGATTGTTCTTACTCTTATCTCTTGTCTTACATTATTTGTCTTTTATAATTGTTTAGATAAGCATATTGTTTATGTTGTGCAAGTATTGAATTCACATAAAATCGAATCTATAATTTTTACAAACACCTTAAAACCTTAAATTAAAAAGCGATAAACTATTCAACGCCCCTTCTAGTTTTCCACACAGTAGGATTCTGATCAAACTCGGCCATAGCAGCTTCACATTTGGGTCGAAGCCCTTTACATTCTTCCTCACGAGACCTCTCCCTAGCTTTGATAACATCAGCTTCACCACTTATCCTCTCAATAACCTGCAAAAACTCATAGGCTCTCCTGTTAACTGCATTATCCACCACAGCCTGTCGCGCATAACAGCAGTCATGAAGATCAAGTAGCTCCAAATCCATCTGATTATCCAAATGGCCTTTCTAAGTTGGTGGAGTAATAGCAGCAATCTTCAAGTGACAGACACTAACATCTTTTAGCTTAAAACAATCCAGGAGGCCTAAAGGACATATAAAGATGACAAAGGATGAATAAACAAATCAATACCTTTAGAAAAGAACTAAACGAACCAAAAGTTTACCCTCATCATCATTAGATATGGGAAGAAAAGGGGCATCATCCTTAGAAGCAGAGTTTTTGGCACGCACAACACGAGAACTTGATGACCCTGAAGCTAGTTTCCTCTTTACAGGAGGCCTTACAGAACCTCCCATAGTCTTACATTTCTTCTCTTTGATGCGGGCAGCTACACTCCCAGGGTGCACAACAAACACACCGGCCTTCAGACTCTCCCCTGAGTTTGCGGTAACCTTTGCAGGTTAAACTTTAGGCTCCTCACCATCTTTGAGAGGTTCTGTATTAACTAAAGCAGAAGGGTAACCAATACCAAATCCTGGGGATGGATCCTTCAATAAAAAGGTAAGGTCGTCATCATCTTCAATATAGATAAAGTTCTTGAAAGCCATCTCTGCAAAATGAAGAAATAAATCATATATTAGCAAAAAAGAAGACTAAGAAGTAATCAAGAAAGATAAATACCCTTGCCGCCCATAATGATAGCAGGCTGTTGTTGGCCAAACTCCCACGAAGGATTAAGGCCAGCTAAAAATAGAATGGGATCATCAAACACACGAACACTTGTAGGATACCGACCAAGACGTTGAAAATATGGATTTTCATCTATATTTGAAGGGAGCTTATCTCTGAAGGATTTTGAGTCAAGCTTGTTTTCATCAAGTAAAAGTTGGGGGTACTTAGAGGGGATAATATAGTCTTTAACAAAGAAGAATCGTTCATGTCAGCCCTCGATACGAGTAATGAATTTAGGGAGAAGGTTGGGAATGTGTTTTTCAAACCTTTTTTGAAAAGTCAGCCAGCTACCAGCTCGACACAAATTAAAGAAACCTCAAAAAAGGTCCACAGAGGGTTCACAGCCATAAGCTTTGCACATAATGATGAAAGTTTTTAGTTTGGCACAACCAAAGGGGTTAAGCATGGAAATGTAAACTTTGAAATACTGAAGAACCTCATAAAAAAGTCAGTAAGAGGTAACCTAAGATTGGCGAGAGAAAAAGAATGTGTGTACAAGCCTACATAACCAAGAGGGGCGTCAAAGATGGTTTGAGTAGATGTTGGCAATATAACATCATATTCTGAAGGAATGGGATAAGAAGAAAGGAACTCATTCAACTCCTTGGCTGACAAACCACAACGCTGCACAGCTATGGTATCCTTCGCACTCATAACGAAAAAATATTTTTTGAGATTCTTACCTTACAACACTTTAAGAAGAATAAAGCCGAATAATGGAGGTGACAAAAAGAAAATAGGGTTTAGGAGTGACGTTTATATAGGCGAAGGTAGAGAGCTCTGGGACCGCATACGTGGAAAAAGACTTCTATGGCTTTCAAATTTAATTTAAATTGAGATAAGAAGTTCACGATAACCAAGGCTAATTGTTGAGTAATTTGCATTTAAAACTCTCAACTAACCCTGAGGCAAGTGGGTTTTACTGTTCAGTTTCTACAAATCGAAGCATGGCCTTCGATCTTGATTGTGAATGATAGTCAAAAGCAATACATACATAGATGTATATATTACATTTGACTGGGGGCTTAATGATCTACCCTCCTCTTTGGTTCGAAGGTCTCCCCTTTGAAGCCCGAATGGGATCTTCTCCCAATTACAACCAATAACCTTCGAATAATTTCGAATGAAGTAAAACCACCTTTGGGATGGTTACCAGTATGGGAATCTACCACGCGAAGCCCTACACCTTCGCGATGGGCCTTTGACGAAACTTGAGCAAAGGTCAAACCCACGCTCTCTATCTCTATCAAGGTCTTCTCGCCAAAATAGAGATCGTGGTACATAACCTCAAGAATCACCCTTTAAATCGTGGGACACCCCCATGATCACCGTTCTGTGTGCTAAGCCTTATCCCATCTTATTTCTACACCTATAAATAGATGGTAAAGGCTCCAAGTATGGTCAAAACTTTGACACACACTCTTACTTACGTTATCATACTTTACCAAATACAAAGCACATACTTACTCTTACGCCGGAGGTGATTCGCAGGGACACCCCCTGCGCTTCACTTAACGTAGTGTTTTCATTTGTGTTGACACAGGTTATTCAAGACTTGGATACTCAACAATCACCTAAAGCATCCTTCGATCTCATCGAAGCCTGATCGTGCCCATATTTGCACAATCAAAAACAATTCCTTCAAATGCATTTGCTTTGTCCTTAAAATAATATGTAATATACCGGAACATAGCGTAGAAGGTAATTTTGACCCAAATTTAAATTTTTTTATGGCACATACCAATGAAAACCGAGTATTATTAGTGTCTCATGGATAGGAAGTATATAACTAGCACAAAAACCCTAGTGTTGGGATTAAAAGACTTCTTGATGATCTTAGAGTTACTGTTGCTCAGGTTTGTGTTACTGCTGCTAAGCTAAAGTTAGTGTTGTTCATTAACTTTAATGAAAAATATGCTAAGTAGTTAGTGTTGCTAGTATAAAGTTAGTACTTGTTAGCCTCAAAATATTGAGTCGAACAAGGAAGTTCGTTCATTAATTATATTAGGTCTCGATCATTAATTAATATACATTGTAATAGGCTAGACGGGTAAACGGGCTCTTAAATGTAAGCTAACCGGTCACGTATATCGGGCGAAAGCCCAAGTAATCCCGAGCCTAGCCCGTAGAAATACTAAAGGCAAGTAAGCCTTTTAGTTTGATACATATACACCTCACCAAGGTAGGTGAGGTGAGTTGGTCATTTGTAATTTTTCCATTTTTGCAAGTATCATCTCATTCTCTCTCACTTTCTCTCTCTTATTATCTTCATTAGTATGCTAGGGGATGACACAAAGCCATCTTCTAAGACTTGAGTTGAGCTTGAGTTTGCAGTTCCTTAACCTCTGGTATAACTATCTTGAATTTGTATAGAGATCATCAAATCTCATTGTGTCTAGATCAGGTTTATTCCTCCATACCACAACATGAGTATTCCACTCAGAAGGCAGACTTCTCAAAAATTTCAAATTGAGATCTTCTTGTGAAATATTTTCACCCAAGATAGCCAGCTGACTTACAATCTTCTGAAGCCTGTTAAAAATAGAGTCAAGAGACTTTGTGCTTGGAGCACTAAAGTTCTCATACATTTGCTTCAGAAGAGTCTTCTGAGTCTTCTTTGTGGCTTCATTACCACCAAATCTTGTTTGTATAGCAGCAAACAAAGTCTTAGCATCCTTGTACTGATTAAATGTCATTAGATGTTCATTAGGAAGTGCCATTAGTAACATACTTCTTGCCTTCACATCATTCTTCTTTTGAGCCTTTTCTTCAGTAGTTACAGGACCTGGTATTAGTTGATAGTTGACGGTACCCATCAGGCATTTGTTGTTTAGTTTGGATTGTTGCGTTTAAATGAGTTTCAATTCTTTATGTATCCCTTAGAGCATAGTCCTTTGTACTTGAAAGTATTTATCAAATCCTTAGAACCTCCACATATCATATCCCACCCTGTTTAGAGACATGGGCCAACTTTGAAGTAGTGTAGTTGTAGTAGTTTTTTGCTAAGTTCTCTAGTTCATCTCTTCCTTGTGAGTAAAGAGTTGTTCTTGTTAGTTTCTTCTAGATCAAAGTTTCAGAACACAAGCTCTGATACCACTTGTTGATCCCAACTTAAGATTGATTCCTTGGCTTGTAAAGGTTAAGTTACTTTGGATAGAACCAAAACAACTATGGTAGAAACTTTGTGAATACTAAAGAGTATGCGAAATCTACTCTTTAATACTTAAAAGAATATTAATGAAACAGTAAACAATGATATCACCCAAAAGCTCCAATATTATTATTATCAATAATACGAGTACTCTGTGTAGTACTAGGGTTTACAACCTTAAAGCTATATATAAAAAACATATGAATGTGTATGAGTGTATATAACCTATGATCTCCTTTTATACACCAAGGAGTCCTTTACAAGATAACTACAAATCTTCTATAATTCTAATTGATAACTGTAAATCTTCTATTATTAATAAGATATACATATCTTTTAAAAAAATATCTCTTCATAATTTATGATCGTAAGTAATCTTGATAAAACAATATTCATCTTAATCCTTTCTCTAGTCTTTATCTTCAGACAGTAGACAACTCTTCTTAAATTGTAATCTTTCAGCGTTGTTTGGTAAGCAACACATTAACTTTATATCTAGCAGCTCTAACTGTGTACAAGCAGTACTTTAGTAGTAATCTACTTGGATATATTTTCGGACTGGCTTCAATCAGTAGTACTAAGTTACACTAGCAGTACTAACTTTATGCTAACAATTATAACTTTACTCAAGCAGTACTAACATATACTAGCAGTACTAAGTTACACTAACAATAGTAACTTGTATACTAGTAGTATTAACTACTTAGTAGTATTTCTTCTAAGTCTTTGAGCAGTCTTAACTTTCATTAGCAGTAGTAATATATACTAGAAATAGTAACTCTAACCTTAGCAATATTAACTCTAAGATCATCATGAATCCTTTAGATCCCAACATACTTGATTGATAAATGTTATATCAATATTGAGAAATATGAGTCACAAGATCATGGTGAACCTGTTAATCATTAAAATGCATTGAATTTTGAATTTGGTATCATGGTGAAACCATTAAGATGCATTGTTGAATTTTGAATTCAATAAATGACTCAAACTATGAATGTTAAGATGATGTCCACAACATAATCAATTTTAAAACTTGATTGATCTTTAACTAAACGGTTAGACTGTGAAGTTATAATGAGTTTCTTCAAAGAGAAAAAAACCCAAGTGGTTTGGTTCTTGGTTTTAAACTCATAAGGACAATATGTTACACATCTTTAATGCATGTATTATGAAAGGATTTTTAATCATACGCAAGCATATGTTTTTGATTAAATATTCTTTCTATGCGCATTAATTATATACAGATGGTAGATTGTCATACTAGTGTTCATATTGATGAAATATGACAATGGAATTTAAAACTCTTCCTTGAATGATTACTATTGCGAGGACGGTTAGTAATCAAAAGAGTTTATGAATTCATATAATCTTTATAAAGTGTACAAACGGCAAGAATCCAAGCATGGATCATTGCAAGCATCTAGGAGAAGAATCTTAAGTTTATTATTAAATAAATCACTTAGTTGATTTAAATTTTAATTATAATTAAGATAACTCCTGAGTATTCCTAAAAGCTAGTGGGAGTATTATGTTCAGGTTTCCTTCACCTGAAAGATTTAGGAAATTAAATGTACAACCTTGAAATAATATGTTTATTGCTATAAACATATGCGGTATATAAATCTAACACAATTTGACATACCATTTAGAAAGTCTAAATGGATAGACATCTTTTGATAAGATAGATCATGAATGAAATCTTAAGTTAGACTAAAAGATTCATTATGTATATTATATTGTGTAGAGGAATAGTTGTATCATGCATGAATGCAAGATGATTTGACAACATTGGTATTTAATCGAAAGTTATTAGATAATCATTGAATTGAATATTTTAATAGAATATGTTTGGATTTGGGAATTCATTCCTAGATTATGGATTTGTCCATAGTAATGAAAAATCTAAGGATATATATTGCAACAATTTATTGTGCAATTAGAATAAACCAATGAACTTAGAGTTTATGAGGTGCCAAACATTATTAAGAGAATATTCATTGTTTACGGATTTTAAAAGCATGGGGTTGTTTGTGTACACGGATGCTAAATCAAATTGAGATGACACTCAATACTAGTCATGGTATGATTTCATTTTTGAGGATGACCATGTGGACTAGTTGTGCTCAACTGAGAGCATGGTTGCATTATACATTAAAGAATAAGAATACTTTACACTTTTGAAAGCTGCGAAAGATGATTGTTGTCAATAGTTGATGTCACACGCCTTATGAGATATAGTGTGTTAATATTGAGATATTTGTATGAACAAACAATTATCATATATATTTAAGAATTTCATTAATTGAATTCTTGAAATAAGTATTCTCAAAATTCTGAAAGATCAAAGCTAGTTAAAATTAATGAAATCCATGCCTTGTCAGCAAGTACGATCGTCGTATCTTGAGGCATGATTCGTCAACTAGAATTATCATGCATTTGATCTATTTAGTATTTAGATAAGGGATGTTAAGACAATTTTATTAATGATAAAGATATGTGGTATGAAGTTATATATAATATAAACTGTGTATAATATTTATTATTCTAAATTAGTCCATTGTCGATCAACAATATGGGAATATTGTTGAACTAAGACAAATCTGAGTGATTGGTGATATCTTGATATTAAAGGATGTGTCCGCCAAACTCACATGATATTCATAAGATGAATATTGGATTTCCCCAACTAACAAGATCATCACTTTATGGATCGTCGTCATCAAGTGAATCTTGTAAGTGATTTTGATTTACTAAATTCTTAGACTTGAGATGCAAGTAGGTCTTGCATGTATGGATAATCCTTCTTGATGTAGTTTAAGTTATCCTGAATAAGATAGTTAATAAGGACTATTTTCAGAAGTGATTGTGAAGCATGGTGACTTGGCACTTGTAGTCGATAAAGAATTTGTTCTTTCAATAGTTGAAGTATGATGCCACTGGGCCCCTCGTAGGGTTAATCAGATGTATGTGTGGCCGCACCCAAAAGCTCATGTAGAAGTGTCTCAATGAATTTTGGTAATCTTGATTAATCATATATACGAGAAACGGAATCGTTAATTAATGGAATGACTATTAATCCATATCCATTTTTAACACGGTATCGAAAACAAAAGGATTGTAAATACATAAATCAATTATCTGTGACTTTATGAAACCACATTTGGATATTTCTGGGAGCATTGGCGTGTTACTAGACGCTTACCAATGTTATTATATTATTTGGTACATGTCCAAGTGGGAGCTGTTGGATTATGTCCACGTAAAATAATATATGTCTGAGAATTTTTTTTGAGCCTACGGGGACGCACGCGTTAATACGTAAAACAATTATAGTAAATATATTAAATGTAATATATTTAGTGATAAAGCTTAAACGAGCGTTAAATATTAATAAATATTAAATGGGAGTTATATTAGTCATTAATAGTTAAAAATATGACTAATATGCAATTATGGTGAAAAGAAAAATATGAGAGTTATTTCTTTTTCCCTTGACCAATTTGTTTCCTAATCTCCAATAGGATGTGGGATTACCTAACTTGCAAGCCAAATTATGTAGGCTATATAAAGAGGTCTAGAGATTATAATTTGTCATAACTTGAAAAACTAATCCCTAAAATTTTCTCCTTTTCTCCTTATTGCTCGATCGGTCGAACCAAACCCCAAGGGTTTCGGTTTGTGTTTGTTCGACCGAAACCAACAACCCACAAGGGTTTTTCGTGTTGATTGATTCAAGAGTCGAAGGCGTTTGGTGGCTTTATCACTACTAGTACTAGCATACTTAATTGTTTGCTAAGAACGTATTGTGTGTGTTGAAGTAGATAGATCTTACTTTAGATCTTGAGTGGTTTTAGCATGGTATCATTTATTATACACATGCGTATATTCAAGAATGGTATCGTTTATTGTTAAAAGGTACACGCTTCTTGATCCCTTTGTTAACTATGTTATTCTATACGTGTTGATCTTTCGTTGCGTACTCGTGATATATTTAATGGTTAAATAGATGTAAAAACTCAACAGCAGCCCCCTTGTCCCCTGCATTTTTGTCATGGTCGAAAACATATTAGCTCAACGAGTGTGCACTCCACACTTCCCTAACTCGTATCTGAGCCGAACATGAAATCTCATTAGTCTCTAGTAAATCGTCATTACCTAAATGGCCGTCGATGACACTAAAATCACCAACACTTCGTTGTAGTTAGTAAAGTCTGGTTGTATTGTTGTTAAACGACAACTTTATGATGGCTTACTTGTGACCTTGTGGATATAATAAATGAAGCCTTAGACAAGTCTTTATGTAAAAAATTGCTTCATTCTTGATGGATTTAAGGCTCTTGTGGTCCAAGCTAAACTAATGATCAATTATCGTAACTATCACTTTAACCACTCAGGGGTGGCCTAGTGGTAAAAAGACTTGCAAGTGTTACACTCAAAGGTGTGAGGTCCCAAGTTCAATTCCTGCTAGGTGCAAACAACTCTGAAGTGGCCACGCCAACCTTCTGAAAAGGGAGGGCTTTACCTGGTTTGAGTCTGTGTGGTGGTGGGTTCAAACCCCGTGGATTAGTCAGCCTAAAGAGCGAAAACCATGGTTACCAAAAAAAACTATCACTGTACTAAGAGCATTTAGAAAAACTTGTGAAAAATGAAAAACCTAAAAATGACCAAGTTGGTGATGAGTTTATCCCACATTGGCTGACTAATAGAAGTAGTAAGTGAGGAAGGTTGTATATATGGACCAAGCTGCATAATGTAAATGGCATGCAGCTATGCAATGACCACAACGTGAACTATTCTTTCGCCTTTTACTAAAGAATATCGTGTGCTCGTTGTATAGTTGGCATACGCCTTTTTTGAAGAGTTTTTTCCTAAAGGAAGAACTCCAACAATTTTGAAGTTTAAAATTTACTCTAGTAGATGCTTTGTATTATGAGTTTCATACACGGAATGTTATTTGTACTATTATAAAACAGGTTGCTAGACAAACAAGTTTAATGTACTATATCATCACAATACTTTTTTTGTTGAAAAGGTGAACACTTACATCATATAAGATATCATCACAATACTTGTGCATCATGTAAAATTTCATATTTTTACAGGGAACGTTTGTGCTCAAAGAATAGGCGCCCCGACCGAAACCAGTTACCATATTGGTTAAAAGAATCTGATATGTTCCGTTAGCTCAAAAGCAATAGTCCAAATTTCGTAGACGTTGCAAACTGATGGTGCACGTTTGGACAACCATTAGAGTGTCCTTCAAATATATAATGTATGTTGCACACGAATGTGTGTTAAAGTAGTGAAAATGACGACAATATATTCTCATGTCGACGAATATTAACATTAAGGGAAAATGTCGTGTGTCTAATGCGGACACTAAAACATATATAATTACGTAAATAATTGTGTAGTCATGATGTCATGATTTAATACTTTACCTTTTTGGTCTAACGTTGTACAAATTGCTAATGTCATCAATTTAAGCAAACAACATATTTTAAAATCTTATCAGGTCATCATAAAAAGAATAACTAAGCTATAAAATATTATTGTCGGGCTAAGAAACGTTGTACAAATTGCTAATGTCAATTTAAGCAAACAACATATTTTATAATCTTATCAGGTCATCATAAAAAGAATAACTAAGCTATAAAAGATTATTGTCGGGCTAAGAAGGGGTTAAACCTCAGTCGTGTGAACGGGCTACACCGCAAGAAGGTTGTGTTAGGCCTTCCTAGTCTCCCCATCCATGAGGAGACAGAGTGCGCCACATCATGTGGCAACACATTACAACAAGGTCCCCACAGACACTCGAGCAAATGTTGCCCCTAGCTCTTAGCTATCCAAATAACCTTAATGCCCCCTCGTGGGTCACAAGCCCACGTTACTGGACTCAGCAGGAAATTGTGTCCAAATGAGCTATATGAAGATAACTTTGCTTTTAAGTTTTGATAATGTGGGAGAACAGTTTTTGACATATATTAGTTATAACCACATGGCTGTCTAAAACTATCTTTTTTAATAGCCGAATTCTTGACACTCCAATATGATATGATTTTTCACAATGAGATATGAATGGCTATATGGCAACAAGTTAACCATTTTATATTTATACAACGTGTCTAATTATTTATAGGTGAATGTGGAATTGTCAAAATACAATCGTTGATTGGGTTAAGGCTACAATTGTTAAATCAAGTTGTAAATTATACTACCAATTGAAGTAACAACCAGACAGAAATTCTGCATCGAATATGTGAGCCTAAAACAGGTTTCGAGTTATGTCTAGTTACAAACATCCAATGGCAATCTTTTGGGGGCTTACAAATCATGGATCATTGGTGCGCAACATCATCAAAGTAAAAGCATTTAGAAAAAAAGAAAAAGAAGTGAAAATTACATGGTCTCATGGCATATATTTTCTATTAAACTATCAAAGAAAATTTATTGAATATGAAACCTAATACAACGATATTCGAACGGCATGTTTGAAGATGGTTAATCTCTCTAGGAAACGGATTCTTAATGAAATTAAGTAACCACGAAATGCAAAGTGAAAAACTTGAAAGGGACTGAATAGGGCAAGTGGGTGTTGGTTTTATCCCACATCGGCTCAGCAGTGGAAGTTGAAAGAGAGGATGCTTATATAAAATAACCAAATGCATAAGAAGAAAGGCACACAGCCACGCAATAAACACAAAGCGAACTATTCCTTCGCCTTTTACTAAAGAATATCGTGTGCTTGTTTCATTTTGAAATGAAAACTTGACGATTGTAATTTAATAAAAGAGTGCTTGTGTATCGTTACTGAGCTGCACAATTCGTCACAACGGATGGTCCCTGTTGTTAAAACTGGCTGAACAAGTCATCACTTATATACCTTTTATTCTGTTTAGATTGCAGTCAGTGAGATTTCTCTAAAGATTCATAGATTATAACCACGCCTAAGTCGAGTTATTCCTGAGCTAGATACAATCAGGCTAGAATAAGTTAAAAGAATATGGTTCAGTTGTACCAAATATATGTAAGCAGGAACGACATATGTTAAGAATGAGTAATGTTTGCTTCACTTGGCAACTTCTGATATGCATATGACGTGAATTTCATTTGGTCCTTTGCACAATTATTTGTGTGGATTTTTCTGGCTGTGATTATACCAGAACTGTTAAATTCTTTAGGGTTCTTTTTATATTGAAAACGGGGCAAATAGTATAAATTTTTTATATTGCTTTAACCAAGAGAATTGGATCATAAATTCGTTTAATAAGTAGTTATTGTAATCATATTTATACACATCAATGATTTTTAAAAGTTCAAAAGATCACGATAAAGAAAGTGTAGCTAGGTCAGACCCGTCCCTATTTTGACCCGTCCAAAATGTTTACCCGCTTTTTTTTAAAGTTACTTAACATGCCTATATTGGATATTGACACTAGTCTCAGCAAAAAAATATGGTTTAGTGGCACTATCATGTACCCAAACTCTGCATGAATTGCTATGATAGAGTGTACCTCACTAAGAAAAGAACTACACAATCACTACACCTCTTTAACAATTTGTGACTGGGTAACAGAAAGTTACCCCATCAGAATTTTTTGTGCCGCATGAGAGCAAGTGATGATGTGCTAAAAAATAGTTGCTTCTGCAAAAACCCCTATTGGAGTTAAAGCCATTGTGGTCCAAGCTGAACTAATGATCAAATATTGTATATCATTTCATCAGGAGCATTTAGAAAAAGAAAATAACCAAGTTGATGATGGGATTCGGGTTTAAAATCTATATAATTAAATGAAGAAAAAATTATAAATTATGTAATTCGAGTTATTCGGGTCAATCCGAAAACGTAATTTGAATTCGAGTCGGTTTAATCTAATTTCAGTTCGGTTTTGCGATTTTACCCGGAAAATTTTCTAACCGAACAACCCGATAACCGACCCATGAACACCCTACCCGACAGTAAGAATCAGAAAGCTCATGTCAAAGGCCAAAACCAACGTCTTTTATTTAAGAAGTTGAGGTCATCATAAGTTGGTCTACTGTTTTCTTAATTTTCAAAGTATCGCCTAATATGTATCATTGATAACTCATTTGACACGATTATGGTATTCTTTTTGAAAGATTCAGCAGCATTTTAAAATGTTGTTTTCCAAATCCTAATACCGATGCTTCTGGGTGTTCTCGGACTCCCACTCAGGAGTCAGGCTAGAATTATTTTCTGCTATTTTCAAGTTTTGGCTTCTGACATTTTAACTGACTAATTCACGGGATTTTAGCCCACCGCCACACAAACGGAAAACATGAAAAACCGACCGTTTCTCAGGAATATTAGCATGGCCACTTAAAGTTGCTTGCACCTAACAGGAGTTGAAATAATTACTACAAGCTCTTTAACACTAGACCACCTCTAGATGGTTAACTATTTTTCAAGTTAGCAAGATTATATAAAATAAAAAAGTAACTAAAAAAAGGGTTAACTAAAAGTGAGAAAATGCACAAGAGAAAGAATAAAGTTCCAAATACATTTTTAGCACTACATAAAGTACATTTTGGACACCATTGATCTACTTTTCAAAAGATAATCTCACTGCTTTTTTCAGAAATTATTTTGGTACCTCGATTTCGGACACCATTGTTTACTTGAAAGAAAGACATGGGTTAAAACACAGTTCAAAATACTAAAAAACAAAAATCCTGCACTCTATTAGTATTCGAAACGATTTTATTAAACTGGAATTTAAATAAAATATAAAAAAAAAAAACAAGTTAAACTTTTGAAAAGAGAACAAAAATCCACAAAACACAAATACTACCGTATACAACAAGTGTATGAACAAACAGCCAGAGAGACTAAATTCAAATTTCAAAGTTCAACTATCAACATTCTAGAATATCAAACCAGAAACCAAACAAAAGACAAGGATTTTGATATGTATACGAAACAAAAGTAAAACCCAAAACTCAAATTTGAATTCAGAACGGATTTGCTCAGAAATATAAACACCCTGCCTACATCTTACGAAGAAGAATACAGATAGTAATCATATTATCAACATTCGGCAAAGCTATTACTCCATCCAAACAAAATAAATAAACATTGCCACTAATTTTCATTTTACAATAATGCTAGAAGACATACACCACTATTCATATCTCTTGTTCGGTTATATTGGAGCCACTCTTTTCACGCCCGTTTATAGGTTATAACATGTCAAATGAAACAGATGGAACAATAACATCGACTCTGGAAACATATCTGATATATTGCAGCCAGGATACAATACCCCATAAAAATACATACTTGATCCATTAGAAAAGAAGGATTTAGAACATTTTATCTACTTATAAATGGAATCTTGCTAACTAATTGGCTCAACTATTCAGCTCCACATTTACCCCCCAAACCGAACTTGTATTTTTCAAGAATATGCATCCTAAGAGCAACGGATTAAACTGCCATTCAATTTGTTTTTAAGCATATGACAAATCTCTCAATCACTTTCTCCTGCATCTTGTCCATAAATGGTGGGTCCCATTGTGCACGAAGCGGTGCCATGTGCAAGAACATTGATCAGGGATGCAGAAGAGATCAAGGGTAAAAAGGGGAAATATCAAATAATTAGATATCAGAGTGACAGGCATTGTACCCTCTCAGGAAGATTCTTGGGCAACTGGACTGCAATAACATATCTCTGAGGGTGAGCTTTTGGTATATTCGTAGCTGCATCAGATGATGACGAAGCTTCGCCATCCCCTTGTCCCCTTCCATGAAATTTAGCAAAACGGTTGATGATAGAGAATTTTTCTAGATCTTGACATTCCACTCTCAAATCCAAAATTGAAGCTCTCTTATCCAGCCTGTGACAGAAAAAAAGATCAAGAAACATCAGCTGACAAAACACTACACAATCGTGATACAACCATTTGAATAGCCGGGTTACTTATTACCCTAATCAAGTATTTAAAAACTACATGTTGCAGTTACCACTAATCTCGTTATTGGTTAACCATTTGAATATGCTTGTTCAGTAAATCGACTTCCTTAAAGATTGTAATCCGAAGGAAACATTCATATTGAGCCAGACTCGAGCAGAGCATCTAAATGCTAACATGTGCCAAATTGCAAATTGGTACATGCTAAGAAGCATTTGAAGCACATAATTTTATTAATATCACAGTTATTAAGAGATAATATCTACACATTTAATGCTTTGCCTTTTGGCACTATTATTAACCCTAATTTATAAGGTAAAATCTTCATAATTAATGATATTCAAATGTAATAAAAAATGTGGCATTCTCAAAGAAAAAGAATGTGGGAAAGTTGACAAGAAATAACATAGAATATTTGATTAATCAAGAAAAGTACATGTGCCATTAGGACACGTGTTAGACAAATATTGGCTATGGTAACAGTTAAAAAGAGCATAGTTGACATGTTAACCATAATTTCCATATTTGAGACCTGTTCGACAATAATTGGAGAAATAAAGCCTTGATAAGATACCTTGAAAATTCATTTTCTAGCTTGTTTGCATTACTCATGCAGTCTTCCACGGCTTTTGAATGACGACGATCATCAGTTTTTTCAGATTCTCCGCTTTTATCAGAAAGACTGCATATACCCCAAGAAAAATATATTCAGATAAGAAGAATGTTACATTTTGGAATATTAAACTTTTAAAATCGTTCTTACAGATTTGATCCACTATGAGAAGATACAAGATTGCATGCATCTCCAAGTGCTAATCGAGCAGCATAAAAAGTTAAACTCTCATAGTTTGAAGTAGCATCTCTGGAGAGAACAGTGGTTGGTGGAGAAGGAAACACTTGCTGCATTAACTGTGTTGACAAGATAACACGTCTCTTTGCTCTTGGTACATCTTCAATCAGTTCCCCATCATCTTCAACCTGTCACCAGCTAATATTTATTAGTAACTATAGAAAACTACACAAATGACGCGTAAAAATAAATGAGCGAAGTAAGAAATCCTGCCTTCTCCATCAACCGATTCGTAGCTTCGGACCATTCCATTGACGAAGTACTGCAGACACCAACAACAGCAAAATAACTTAACTAAACGATCTTGATGAAAGAGAAGGTGCGACCCAGCATAAAAAAATAATGGCGAAGAAATGCTTTTTAGTGTCCATCAATAGAAGCTAAAGGTGGCATTTTGCGTGGGTTTGGGTTGAATTGGTTTTGGATAAATGGTAAAAATGTGTTGGGTAACAGGTCACACTGAGTCTGGGATGAACTGGGTCAAACATAGTACAAGTTAAAACTAGTGATCATGCTAAGTTGACCTGCTGTCACTTTTTTGTCCATTAAAAAAATACATATAAATCACGAATACATAAGAGAATAGACTCGGCTCACTTTCACCCAGTTTGACATTTTCCCTTTTAGCTAATATTTTTAACTTGACCCTATGTTCGAGGTTAAAAAAAGTGTTCCAAAATCAGCCTTCTTAAATTATCGGGTTGAACTGCCACCTCTAACTATAGCCACATTTAAAAACAAATATTTGTATGGCGAGGAAGATTTCCTAAAATTTAAAGTATTCATCTATTTCACACGCACCAGATGCCTTGAGGATTTTTTAAGCCCCCAGATACTTCCTTGAGCCAAGAATAGCACTCGCGTTTCTTTGATCTAACGGTAACCACATTTTGAACACCCACTTGTGTGTGCAGTGAAGGGCTGCTTATATGATCAACTGGCACAACTGATGAAACCGGGGTCTTCAAGATAACACCAACCTGACTGTTATTGGCTGCTGCATTTGGTTGCTCCTTCAAATTATATGTGTCCATGATACCAGAAACTTTCCCAATATTGAAGGGTTGTTCTACATTCCTTACAGCATCAGTTTTTTGCGACAACATTTGACCAGTTTTTAACGTTCCATACCAAGATGGGGCCATCTGCGGACTCATGTGAGAGTGCTCGATTTTAACAGAACCATTTTGATCAGATGCAGGTACATCTTTTGAAGGTGGATTGGCAGGTAGAGAAGCGAAATTCCGCGCAACATTTTCAGCTAGCCCTGTGGATTTTGGCATTTCAGAATCTACAGGAGGGAAAGTTGTACGACCAATTGATGCATCTCCTACCATATTATTGTATTGTCTTTGCTGACCACCCAAATCAGAATCTTTTAATCTCTTCAATGCCCTGTCATTTGGATCATTTCCTGTATTGTTCGTAGCCTTCATTTGGTGGAGTAATGAATACTGTTGATTGAAACTATTTGGTTTAAGAGAACGACCAAACGCTTCAAGATCCTTCTTGGAAGCAGCAGGGTTAAGAGCTGATGCATCAGAGAAAGGAGTATTAATGGAATCACTCCCAACTCCTGGTCCATTCATCATTTGACGTCGGTCAACCTTTTCAGATGACTGCTCCCCTGCAGAAGTAATTCCCTGGTGACCTAAAGAAGTTGACTCCACAATATTCAACTGACTTTTGCGAGCTTGAATTGCTGATAAATGTTGTTGAGTTGGCATATTCGCCCATGCATGAGGCAACATTTTTGAAGGTTGGCCAGAGCTAAGTGATCTGATATGGGTTTCATCTGGTTGTCTGATTTGAGGAGTATGCGTATGTCCATTAAAAGATTCATTACCAGAATGATTCGTCAATGTTTGCCCCCTTTGACCAACGATCTGATGGTTTTGAAGCTGACTTCTTGGATTAGGGAACTCGGTACCTAAAGCTGTAGACATGTTAGTCGTCATCTTATGACCTGCGATTTGACTTCCACTTTGACCTGAGACACTCATTTTATCGTCCTCAAATTCACCATCTGATGGACCCTGAAAAGGAGGACGTGGAGGCTCAGCATGACCCTTGCCTTTTAAATTAGCAGAGGGCTGAGCTTGAGCCTGGCTCAACGAATTAGAATTAACAGGTGGCATAGCCCTTGGTAACCGTTGTGATGGGGGTCCCAGTTGTAAACCAATCCCCTGAGAGTTGGATGACTGACTTCTTTGATGGCTGCCACCAAAAGATCCATCGGAATTTTCTGGTTCAGGCTTCTCTGATGACAAATTGGAGTTCAAACGCCTTGCAATTCCACCATCTCTTGATTGATCCACCTTGTGAAGAAGCTCCAGCATATTCTGACTGGTAATTCAACAATTCAGAAGTCAACAAATGGCACAACAAACTTATATACTTTCATTTATATTGTGAACAAAAATATGGAGCAGCCCAACTTCTTCATACCTAGGTTGAGAAGCCTTATCTGATGTGGATAAACCTATAGATTTTTCATGGGGAGCAAATATATTAGGCACGTGACCAGGAATCATGCCCTTGAAGCGCATGTCATCAGATCCTTTTGGGACTCCTTCAAGCTCAGCTACATACTCCTGAAAAAGGAACAATATTCACATCATCATATAAAAAGAAAAGAAATGTAACATATGTAATAGAGGTAGCCAAATGTCTGTGTGCGTGTTGAGGGAAGGTCAAAACGGCCAATTTTTGGTATGGGTTGACATGAGAAAACACTTTGGTCCATTTTCAATACGTTCCACCCAACTTCTATTAAGCTGCGTGTTTGAGCAGGTAGAGACAAGACAATGCCAGATATAAACAACCCAATTAACGAGCTCAAGATGTTTAGCGAGTCGACATCAACCTTATAAAGGCACGAATCGAATTATTATCGAGATTTTAAGTACAAGATGTATGTTTTTAAATATATTGCGTATATTTTAAGGGGTTATATGTAAATCACTAAGTTGACATACAAATTTCTGAATGTGTTTCTATAAGTACTTTTATGTAAACTAGTGACAAATTATTGAATATAAATTTAACACGATACCCCCAAATCGATTTATTGCCAAGTAAAATTCAGCAGAAGTTTTCAAACCTTGCCACTATTTCTGGTGTGCCCAAAATTTCTTTGATCTTGACCTCCTAATCCACGAGATTGCTGCAGGGACGTGAACTTTGTATTGGTACCATGTCTTGTTCCAAAGGGCATTCCAACATCTTCATCAAGGTTTCCCATCGGATGATACTGAAACTTTCGTGGGCCTGAAATCTGTCGGCCCGGCTGATTAGATGAGCTTTGTTTTGTTCTTGAGTCATCAGCATCTGATGCAGATTTTGCATTAGCAAGGTGGGATGAGCTGGACCTGTAGCTGTCATTAGAGTTCTCCCTTCTACTGCTACTCTCCATCTCATGCATCTTTGAATCCTCCTTATCAGAGCTATTAAATGATGATTCAGACACCTGTGCGCCCTTATTATTAGGACGGCCCCTTGATCTATCTGAATTTTCACTCCCTCTAGATTTCATTGAGGGATCAACTTGTTTCCACGAATTAGGATGATGGTTGTTTGGTGAAAACTGGCTAGAATGATTGCCACCCTGCAAGTTGCTTAAACTGGGTATAGCAGCGTTGCTTAGTGTTGCTCCCTTCCAATCATTATGAGATTGCTGCAAAGAATTGTCATTCTCATTCATATTGAATCCTGTGTTTGCAGATGGTGGTACAGATTGATTCGCATTCCAATAATTTTGCTTATTAACAGGCTGGCTTGTTCCATGATTCAGAGAAGCCCGTTGGCCTGGCACAGAATTCTCATATAGCCGGTTGGCTTCGACATCTGCCTTTTGTAGAGCTCCGCGATTTAACCAATTGGTTCCTCCTGAAGAGTGCTGGCTCATTTGCTCGTATGGATTGTTTCTAGCGTGATGCTCGTTGGCTTCAGCATCTGCCTTTTGTAGAGCTCCGCGGTTTAACCAATTGCTTCCTCCTGAAGAGTGCTGGCTCATTTGCTCGTATGGATTGTTTCTAGCATGATGCTGGAAACCCATGATGTCATGATGTTTATCCTTAATATTATCATTCCTAGTAGGCAAATTATTATCACCCAAAGATGTTTGATGTTTCCCACTGTCTTCATAAGGTGACAGGTGTTTGCCAGGTGTCAGTTCAGGATTCTGAAAATTCAGGTCAGGTGATTGTTCCTGTACGCCTACATCCCCGCTGGTAGTTTCTGCCACTGCAGATTGCATTAGAGCACTCCAGCTACCACTCTGAAGAGAAGGCAAACCACTCGGGAATTCATTATCATCCAACAGACTAGACACTCCTCCACTCCCGTTTTTGCTACTGCCAAACGCTTCCCAGATGTTTTCATCGGAACCAAACAAAATTTTCTCTTCATCCGGATCTAAAGAAGCTGCTTCTGATTTATCCTGTTCCATTTCTGCAGGGGATTCAGGCACAGACGTAGTTTGGGGTGCATTTAGCTGCTGGATGTGCTCCATCTTCATCCCGCTGTTTGACCCTTGAACAAATGTGTTACCAAATAGACCTTTACCTGGAACCATGTGTTGTTCTGAATTTACCGCAAAACTATTACCAGGAAATGCATTGCTATGAGGATGATGTTTCAGCTGCGGTATTGGTTTGGTGACAGGAATCCCATAAAAAGATTGTTCGGCCTGCTGCTGCACAAAACCCATAGACCGCTGTGGCTGACCCTGCTCAGGGGAAAATGCAAATCCACTGGAGGATCCGTGAACCGCTGGTGAACCACGGTGCAACCAGTTTGTGTTACCTGCTGCAGGCTCGGCCCAACCATGACCAGGAGAATCAGAAGTTGAATTCCCATTGATGAACCCATGTGGATGGCTTCCAGATGCCTGTCTAGCAAAGGGAGAACCTTGATTTGGCGGAGTCTGTTGTCGAAGATCCTCGTGCCTTTTTCGCTCATGTTGCCTTTGAAGCTCTTGCTGCTTTTGAAGCTCATGTTGCCTTTGAAGCTCTTGCTGCTTTTGAAGCTCATGCTGCCTTTGAAGCTCTTGCTGCTTTTGAAGCTCCTGTTGCCTCTGAAGCTCTTGCTGCTTTTGAAGCTCCTGTTGCCTCTGCAGCTCATGTTGCTTCTGAAGCTCATGTTGCCTCTGAAGCCCCTGTTGCCTCTGAATCCCCTGCTGCCTCTGAAACTCCTGTTGCCTTTGAAGCTCCTGCTGCCTTTGAAGCTCCTGCATTTTTCTAAGCATGAGCTGCTGTTGCAGTTGTTGTATGTCACCAAATCCCGCTTGCTGTTGTTGTAATGGTTGTTGAGGGAAACCTGGATATTGACTATTGGTCTGATGTTGTCCACCAAAAAGGTCAAAACTACCATGAGCCTCGGAAGCCTCAGATCTAAATGGATTCTTTGTAGGCTGTTCGGGAACAGGTTCTTGTTGGGAATCATAGAATGGAAACCCCCTTTGGTTGACACTATTTTGACCGTAGTCTGCATTCACTCCCATAAAATTTGCCTCGTCAGGCCTTGTTTCAAAATTTTGGCGTCCATACATGTAGCCATTTGAGCTTGGCTGTTCATGGCGAATCTGAGACGGACTTCTAGCAAACACGGGTCTTGCATTTGTTTGTGTTACGTTTAAACTATGTGGGTCCGGAACTCGATGACTTCCACGTTCTCTCTCAGAATCTGTTTATTTAAGAAATGCAAACAATAATAAAAAGATATGAAAAGTCACTTATTCGGAATATACAAGATCATACTACAAAATGTAAGTGCAAAATGGGCGAAGCAAAACTAGCAACTTCTGCAAGGGTCTAAACGAGTCGTGTCAGATGGAGCGGCCACACCACCATTTCGTTTATCCAACTTTTTAGCAAAACTATTTAACAATTAACGTGTTAAATATGATAATGATAAGTGTATCGTCACAATAATAATCTAGCTTGTTTTCATTAAGCAACTTTGTAGGTTTTATGCATTTTATATCCACTTCCGATGACTTTCAACCCGTTATTTTAACCTGTTAGACCCATTTGACTTGTATCCCTTTTTGTTAAATCTTCTGACTTAACCAGCTTGACATGTTAAAAAATATAATGTAACCAAATCAACACATTTATACTCTGGTGGTTATTAATTCCCTCTTTGACCCAAATAGTAGTGTGTTAAAACTGCAAATGGTAACTTAAAAAGAGGGAGGTGACATCACACATAAAAACCAATTTCATTACCTGGTTGTTGTGAATTATAGTTTCTTGGACTGGAATCCGACTCGTCAAACTGTTTCTGATTACCAGCCCACAAATTGTCATTTGAAGACCAATTCCCATCTTGTGATCGTGGACCCTGAGATAGGTTGTCTTGGGCAAAAAAATTGTGAACCCTGTCCCCAACCCCGTTGCCAGGCATCAATGATGTAGGCCCAACAATTTGAGGCTAAAGCTTGTAGATTTGCCTTCAATAAGTATATAAAATTATATCTCGACCACAAGCTCCTAATCCACTTATTTGAGGTCCCAAATGTGCTTGTAGCTTCAGCAGATATTACAGTAATCTGGTATCACCTTGATATAATACTTATACTGAAAAATCAAGAGTACAGATTATATCAGTCAACTATAAAGTAAATGCCAAAAAAGCCATTTACTTTATGCGTGTTTTATAATGAGAGCAAAACAGCAATATGCGTTACGAACTATCGACAGGAAACACTGATCACGCCATAGAATTATTAGGTTCAACCGTTCAAGTTTGATGGTAACACCGTAACACGATAAAGGATAAAGGATACCATTTAAAATAATTGGGAGTAGATTATTGGTCAACGTGGTACTGAAAGATTGGTCGATTTTAAAATTATGTTGGACAACTTTTTCTGGATACACAAAAAGGAAAGTAGACTCACTACTAGAAAACGCTAAGGAATCCTAATTAGTACGAATGCGTTAACATAACTCCTAGCTGATCAGATAAACTAGAGAGTTTTACTGTTAAGATATTGCGTTTAATACCTACATCTGGCCTCTTTTTCCAGTAGCAATATATGTGAATATTATACATACATGAATGTCTCGGCTGAAAGACACCTACCTCCGTTGGTCAACTGTGTGGGTTTTAGTCGTATGGTCATGGGTCCAAGTCCCAAGGTCGTAGTTCAACCTTTTACTGGTATTTATTCCTTATTATCCAAACCAAAATAATAGGGCTGTCTCTTATTCCCATATATCCGCTAATCGGCTATAGTATTTCAGTCGTACCAGTTTGATTAGGGAATGGCTATCGTGGCATTTTATACATCTAACTATTGATGATACATCCAATAGTTGAAAGCAAAACTATGTCGTGATAATATACATCCTTTGATGTAGTGTAGTACTAGTATCCTGACAGTGGCAGCCTAGATGATAATATTTCCGTTTCCTAGAATCTTCCATACATTTTTCTTTATTTAATAAAAAAAAGAGGGGCTGTGAACCAAAATAGGTTATACACGTGGTATGTAACCCGTAATGGGCAGAATCTAACCTATATAAACATAATCCACGATTAGTCCTTTTTAGGCTTCTTTACCTAAACCTTATCTAGAAACTCCATATAGTTCATATCAAGCCCTAAACAGCACAGTCGTGAGAAGTACAAAAATGCGTAAACGTGAACAGATAATATTTACATTAGCATATAAATATAAATATAAACTAAAATGTAGTTACATTAAACAGTGAATATTTATATTTGCCTAAGTACCACGAAGTAGTAAGTTTCGTATCAGTAAAATCTGCCGAGAGACCACTAAACCGCACAGTTATGGTAGGAAGTATAAATTATAATATAAGCGATTCCTAAAACTTGATTTTCTAAATCAGTAATAACATACCAGCTGAGTTATATGTGACGGTACTAGACCTAATATCAGTAGCTAACTGAGCAGTCGTGTGTCGATAAAGAACCAAACCAACAATTAACGCATTCTTGATGCCAAATACACTTCAATTTCAGCGTAAACACACATTTCATCAAAACTAAACCCCTAAAATCCACAAAACCTAACAAAAACATCAAATTGACTAGAATCCAGACACAAATCAGCAAAAAAAAACCACGATGGGCTCAAAAAATGAAATGAAAATGATAAAGCCTACACCTTTACACAAGATATGAAAAAAGTTAGGGTTTGGGGGGATAAAATTAGGTAAATGAAGAAACTTACTTAAGTAATTGAAGAAATAAGGAGTGATTGATGATGAAATTGGGGATTTGGTATTTGGAAGTGAAATTAGGGTTTGAATCGGTGATGAGAGAGAAAAAGAGAAAGATAATAAAGTGATCGTGTTGTGTGTGAAATTTTCAACGAACTCTTTTGTTTGGAATCCACTTTAGCTTCTTCATCCCAACCTGTCTTTGGTTCGGCTTTTGTTACCAACCTATAGTGCTTCGGATTGAAGGTTATACACAGGGCTCAACGTAATCGCGGACCTGACCGAACATATTTCAGTCTGGTCTTTGGTATGTTCTTTCTCTTATATTCGGTTTTCGGTTTGATCTTCGGTTTGGTCTTGAGCAAAACCGACCATTATGATTTATTGGATCGGACCGGACCGACCCGGACATGGAGCAAACATTTTGGTTTGGTCCTCGGTTCCGTGTTTCGGACCAAATCGGGTTTCGGACCGTGATCAACTCTATTTAGAGTAACTCACAGTTGAATATGAGGAAAAAGGTGGACCAAATTTCGGTCCGGTTCAGATTGGTTTCTCGGTTATGTTCGGTTAGTATTCTATTATGCTCGTCCCTAGATCATAGTAGTGTTAGGTATGCGTGAAGTGCATTGTCGCTAGGGTGGAAATGAGCATGTCAGAGCACAAGCTCGACCTACTTATAATTATAAAGCTAGGTCGGGCTCGACTCGTTTAGAGCCTCATAGTTTTAAATCATGTTCAGCTAGTGAGGATTTCCACAAGCTCGGACTCGACTAATTTATATGAAATAAAGTTAAAATCAAGCGGCTCATTAGATACATTACGTGCATATTTTTAAGTCTCCTTTAGGCTAGCGCGCCTAATGATATTTACGTGCATATTTATGAACCCTCTTAACTCTTAAAAGATTTGAAGTTTCGTAACTTTACAAAGAAATGTGATAGTTATTGCTCATTTGTGTAAGGAATAATGCGTCATGGCCGCTTTTTTGTTAAATGTTTTATTAAAACGCGAAGGTTACGCTACCTTGTGTTCCATAACAAGGTCATGCCCAGATTTTTCAAAAGTATTTTAAAACGTTTATCGTAAAGAAATATTTTTCAAGAAAGTTTGCAAGACTTGTTAGTGCAACATTGACTATCTCCTTTATGTTTTAATGATGACAAATAAATATTCGTAAAACGTAAAATCACAAACGATAGCCAAAATCCGTAAAACTGGACTTTTACCTCTGGCGCGCTGCGCACGCGTCAGCGCATGGCCAGTGCGCCACACGCGAAGTTCGTTTTACGGATTTTACCAATTGTCGGCTTTTCTCTTACCCGACACATGTGGAAACTTCAATAAAGGTATGTATATGATATTTGAGCATTTGGGCATACTCCAAATGAGGTTTAGACTTAGAGAGGAGCAAAAACGAATCATCCCGTTTTTCCATAAAACGCCAACTCAAAACTTTTATCAAACGTCTCTAGCTAAGGTTGAAATTTCTTTCTAAACCTAGTATGATCATACGTTCAACATACCAAAAAGCTTAAGTAAACATTTGACCTTGATCCGGATTTACGTTGTTCCTAATCACGTAACGGGTTTTACTCCCTTATTGGTCAAACTAAGTCAAAGGTCACTTTGCGTAAACGCATCCTTTCCCGTTATGGGATATGTTTTACTTAATATGCAAAGCACTTAGCTTGTTTGCATCAAGATGATTAGTGATCAAACCCGTTGTTGATTATCGTTAATTAAAGTCTAAATGACTAATTGAGTTTGTGGTATTTAGAAATTAATTATACTTTGACTTTTCTCACTTCATTACCTATAAATGTTTCTACAAACTCACATGTATTCTTCACATGTACAAGTCTTCACTTCTTCTATAACCCATTCTATTTAATCACTTGTTTACCCTTCTTACCCAACAAGTAATTTCACACACACTCCAAACATCTTCTTCACAAACAAATCTCATAATCACATTTGCCCATTCCATCCTTTCTTATTGGCAATGTGATTATTTACCCAAATCAATCATTATCTTCATCTTCATCTACAAACCTTCTTCACATAAACCTTCACCAAATAAACCCTAAATCTTATCATCTACAATGCCAACTCATATTCCCTTACAAAATGTACTTCTCTTGTACTTGTTGTACCTTTATGTATCCTACATTTCTGACTAATATATTATATATCTTTAAAAACATTCTCCACCACATATCTACTATTTACCTTCTTCCCCAATGAATTCAAATTACACACACACACTTCTTCATCTCAACTCTTGATCAAGCCATGTCACCAATCCAAGTTCACACACTCTTCTCTCAACCCTTGGATTGCTTCTCAAACTAACACAACAAACACACTTTCACCTCTACCTTTGATCAAGCCACCTTATCAATCCAAACTCCATCATTCTCTTCTCAACCACTAGAATGCTTCATCTCAAACAAACACAACCTCTATAAAAACACTCTATTCTTACTCACACAACAAACACACCCTTCTTTCTACCCTTGATCTTGCCACTTAACCAAGTGTACTCCTCACGACCTCACCCTTCATTTCCCCCCTTTCTCACCAAGTAAAAAAGATTCCAAGAATATTTCATTAGTTCCTAACTAGCCCTTTCTTATCTTTAGTTGGATCTCAACTAGGCTAGTTACCAATTTGAGGAATACCCAAAATACCCTTTCCAATAATTCTTTTCTCTCTTTACTTTATCGGACAAGCAAAACGCTTTTAATAATTTACAAAACGCTTTTATCAAATGGCTATTTGAGTTGGTTGACCTTGAATTAAGAATGATTGAAACGTCATAGCGTGAAGTACAATTAGGGTTTAACAAGAGCAGGTGATTAAAAAGCCAAGAACCCGAAAAATAGCTTCGGGTGTCTGGCGCTCTGGGCACGCGTCAACGCATGGCCAGCGCGCCACACGCGAATTGTATTTCCCATTTTTGGGTTCTTGGCCTATAAATACCCCTTCTTGGCTTTTGTATTCCTCACCTCTTGCAAACATTATTTCCTCTCTTTTCTCTTCTCTAATCCTCTAAGTCTAAACATCAAGTGTTCTTAATCTTCTCCTCTATCATCTATTGAAGAACACACATCTCCGCAAGAGAGCCATACAAGTACCTAATCCATACTCTTGTGTTTTGTCGAGGGTCTTCTTTCTCATACCCTTTATATTATAATCGAGTCTTTAGGCTAGGCTATGACTTGGTTGTTAGGATTAAGAAAAAGACTCGGTCACCCCATGCTTTCTTATATTTAGCATAGCTCATAATTTTTATTAGTAATAGTATGATTTATGGTGTGGGCCGAGTCTTTACCCACTGTGAGCCCACACCATAGCCCGTTTTATGGGGCATTTTTTGTAAGAACTATTTAAACCCTCTCCACACATGGAGAGGGTGTTGGTGAAATCATTTGACACACACTTCTAAGTGTGTTTTTTACTTATTCTCTCCATCCACCTCTCTCTCTCTAACTTTCTCTCTCTAAACATGAACACCATATGGTTTGATTCACCTAGACCACCAGATTCAATGATTATTTAAATCTAACAATTGGTATCAGAGCCCATGGGATGATTAGCTAGATTGTGTGTGCGTTTCCTTGGTTAGTTTAGATCAAAAGTCTTAATCGTTATAGTGTAGTATAGGCAAGACACGGGGGTTGTTATCGTTCTCTAGGGGAATAGGTTGGGAAGGCTCGATCAAGATCTAACAGAGGTCTACGGGGTTAAGAGAAGATTCTTTTTGTATTTTTATTTTATAGAAAGTAGGTAAAATCATTGGTTTGAGAGGTTGGTTTGTTTAACTAATTAAGCTAAATATAATCTAATCTATTGGTGATAACTTTATGATAAAAAGATGTATTTACTTAATCATGTACTACTCCTTAGATTGATTCTCCTAATCTTGTTGCTTTGTCACACTTGTGATGATCTGTGTAAGTATTTCCTAAGTCATGAACGATTACACGAACCCGCCGTCTATTTAATATTTCGTTAAGGCAACGCACAAGTAAGGTAGTATGAAGACTATTACAAGGCCCCTAAGAGTATATTAAATGCAATTGAAATATCTTAAGAGGGATCAACCATATTAGGGGTAAGGTAGTATGAAGACTGTTACCGATGGTATCCTTTCTACATACTCGTGTTTCCCTAGACGTCTATGCCAATTTAATATCTTATGGCTAGTTTTCTAAAGCCTAACGCGTACATCCATCACAAGAAGCAACATTAAAAGGATCTACAATCTAAGTTTCATATAATCATAAGTAAATACAAATGAGGGTTTAGCCTAGCATGTTATAAAGAAAGCAAGAACATAAATCAATCAAACAACACATAGACATATTGAATGATTAAAGATAAACAATCTTACTTGATTAAAACATGGATTAAAGGTAGTTACAATAGGGTTTTGAGGCCCTAAAGACGACCTAAAAGCTGCTAGAATGATTAGGGTTCGTCTCCCAAAAGTTATACAAAGTTACACACTCAAAACCCTAAAATCGGTTTTGTATATATAGGAAAAACGACGCGACGACGTCGCTTTGAAGCCATGACGCCATCGCCACGTCGATGGTTCTAGATCCACTTTAAGGCGGCTACGTTCGGACGCCATCTATTAAAATCTTGACGAGTCACTTGAAATAATTCACGACGTCGTCGCTTTATACTGGCGACACCGTCTCCACGCTCTGTATGCGTGGTTCTTTAATATACTTGGTGTAGAGCCGTAGTCTTGTCCGTTTCTTCTCCAAATAAGCCCAAGTCACATGTATTTCCTCCAAATGCCATCCAAGTGCTAAAAACCTGAAAACAAACGATTAAGTACATAATCTGGCCATATTTGCATGATTTAGGGGGTTAAATGACCTCGAAATAGTGTATAAAATGACACCTCATCAAATATGTTAGCCTTAATTATATTAAGTCAAACAAGAATGTTATCGGTCTTAGAAAGTCAAAATAGGTCGTGTATTGTAATAGGCTAGTCGGGTTCAACGGGCTTGGATTGTAATCTAATATTGTCCGTGTTTCGGGCTCAAAGCCCAAGTTAAACCAAGCCCGGCCCGTTTAGAAGCCCATACGCCTCACTTAAGGCAAAAGGGTATAAATATCCCTTCACCACACTTGGTGAAGGGTGTTGGTTACATTTCCCATCACTTGTAACTTCCCATTTTTCTCTAATCTAACTTTCTTTCTTGTTTCTCTCTCTACTTTCTCTCTCTAAGATTTCTTCTTATTTTCTAGCATCTTGGTATAGATTATAGTTGTGTAATGGATTAAACTAGTGGGATAACATGTGGTACCAGAGCTAAAGGGGTGTTTAGTGATTAAATTTCGTAGGTTTATTGGTTTTTTTTCTTTGGTTCGAAATAAAGAAAAAAGCAAGAAAAAAAATCAACTTTGATCTTTGTTTCGTGGTTAAATGTGTTAAAGACTTGTACTTTTGGGCTTAGATCACTTCCTTGCATCATTACTAAGTGTTTTACATATTTCGCTTGCTTACAGAAAGTTTGAAGATTTTTTCTTGGCTGCGTTTTGACTATCTGAAGGGGTGTTCGTCGTTGCGTTTTGATTAGAGTCATTGCGTTTTGATTAGCTTCGTTGCGTTTTGACTAGTTCATTGCGTTTTGATCAAAAACATTGCGTTTTGACTCGTTGCGTTTTGATCAAGTTCATTGCGTTTTGACTCGTTGCGTTTTGATCAAGTTCATTGCGTTTTGACTCGTTGCGTTTTGATCAAATTCATTTTGAAGATTTTTTCTTGGTTGCGTTTTGCCTATCTGAAGGGGTGTTCATCTTTGCGTTTTGATCAGACTCGTTGCATTTTGATAATATTCGTTGCGTTTTGATCAGACTCATTGCGTTTTGACCAAGAAGCGTTGCATTTTGACCAAGACTCGTTGCGTTTTGACCAAGAATCATTGCGTTTTGACCAAGAATCGTTGCGTTTTGACCAAGACTCATTGCGTTTTGACCAACAATCGTTGCGTTTTGACCAAGAATCATTGCGTTTTGACCAACAATCGTTGCGTTTTGACCAAGAATCGTTGCGTTTTGACCAAGCATCGTTGCGTTTTGATCAAGTAGTTGCGTTTTGATTCAAGTAGTTGCGTTTTGATTCAAGTTGTTGCGTTTTGATCTCAAGTCGTTGCGTTTTGACTAAAGTCATTGCGTTTTGTCCATTGAAAACCTATGTTTTGAAACCCTAATTTCCGGTGGTATTTGACCGAATTTGGGAATATATTAATCACCGTTTAATCAAAACATAACATCAAGACAAACAAACTTGAAGGACTTAAAACATCATTTTGGACTTAACATACAACCAATCAAACCAACAATCAACTTAATTATACTTGCAACGTAAATTAATTATTCATTCACGGTTTCTTCTTGATTTTGTAAAATCCCGCGAAAGATACGATTCTTTTCTCGGTTTTAATCAAAGATTTGTAAAATCCCGTGAACGTTAATTCATTTAAAACCACAATCAAACACTTCATAACACTTAAGATCCGATATTCATTCACAACTTCATCAGAATGTCAAATTCAAATACCAATTTGCAAACTCAAACATCAAGTGTTCTTCAGAATGTCACAGTTTCTTCGTGTTCAAATTCTAACATTCAAGAGAAGACACAACTTTCAAGAAGTAGATGCATGCACAGTCTTAAAGAAATCAAGTCTCTATTTAAGTTTCTCTCAGAAACTTTACAAGATTATGGCACGATGCCTATCTTCAAGAGAACGTTCTCTCAAGACTTGGATTTACTAGAACAACATCTTACTAAAGATATACTTTCTAGGACTGATTGCACAACTACTTTGACTGATCTTAGAACAACGTTTGAAAATGCTTTCAATTCAGAATTAAAAGCGCGTATGCAGAATTATACAAGATATGATGCTCAATCATTTTACGATGCAATGATCTTTAACATGGATTCCCTCGGGAAATACATGCTTGAGTTAATTCTTCATCAACAACGAACTCCACAATTGTTGAAACAAAAGAAGTTGATGCAAACACAAGAAGATCATTCACATCCAATTCCAGCATTGAATGTTGATTCATTGAAAGTTGATTTAGTTGTCATACAAAACACTTGTTCTGAGAAAGAAGACAGTAATTCAGAGACTGCATCCAGCAAATTAGTAAAGGAATGCAGCTTGAACTCTGAAACAAAAGATGTGCATGCAATCAAATACAAGATGTCAAAAGCAAAAGAAAGATGCATGGCATATTTTCGATCTCTTCGATTCACGAACGACCTTCAAGTTCTTTCAAAGATACCTAAAAGGCACTCGCATCGACATGCTATTCAAATGGGCATTCATGTCAACTCTTTGTCAAGATGTTTGAGACTTTTCCACAAGTACAAATTGCTCCTTAATCGTTAGATCAACTACAAAAGCAACTTGACAAAGATGAATTTCAAGAAGATGGATCCATGGATGCCTTTTGGGTGGTAAACAACCAGTTCCAAAGATTCATCAATTTCAAAGTTTACATTGGAAAATTACATTCCAATAGACAGACAACACTTTGTTGAATACACTGGACTCGAGGTTTCAACACTTCATAGATACACTACTCCAACACCTGAGTAATAGTTAAGAAGTCCGTTGCTGAAGAGAACACGTCATCAAAAGACGAGTATGAAAGAAGGTGAAAAAAAAAGGAACAGAAGCAGACGCAAGAGAGTAAGAATGATACTGGTAAAGCATTGGAGTGTTTATTTGGTTGACACATAAAGCATTAGGACAGACTCAACAGTGCAAGATGACAGCAGCATGTCAGAATGGAACTGATACAATTGTCTTGATGATGCAGATATCAGACCCATTTATGACGAAGAGCCAATGGCTGAAGTACAATTGACTGCTGAAAATGCAATATCTTTTGCTATAATACAACAACATACTGGAAGCAACCTGAATTCATTGTTTTAAGGTAGGGTTGACCAGTATACCTGACTCATTGTCAAGTTTTAAAATGACCTATGGCTTGATTCATCACCTATAACCAGACAACTGAATATCAAAAACAATCACTTCGATCTGAAAAATAATTTTGCTCAAAGAGACATTTGCCCAATTCAAAAAGATTTTTCAAGAATGGAATCACATTTCATGCTCTCGAGGAAACTGTAAAATATCAAAATCAATCTTTAAAAACATGTGCAACATACATGGTCAAATTTTGATAAAACAGAAGTAAAAAAAGCCAAGATTGAAAAGGAAATTGAATGTACTTATGAAACAATGAACATCGAAAAAGAACATAGTGTGGCTACATTACCGTAAGGAAAATGAACTTGAAACAACAATACAAAGATTTTTTAGATTTCCTATTAAAATTCACTGAGACTAAGACTACATAACTTACAACATCTTTGCTTCTAATAAAGCTGCTGAATTAAAAAGCCGATTCAGGAAAAGGTTTTTGCCTAAATTGCTGCTTTAAAAAATGACTTAATGAAGTTTAAAAAGAAATAGTGTAAGATACTAAGTTTTGAAAAAACATCACTCTTTTTGGGAAACCGGTTGTACCATACTAAGAACCAATCAGGATTGTTAGAACCACCGAATGCGTTTAATTTCTGCAAGGGCTCAAATGTCAAAACAACGTTTGCTCACCAAGTGATGTTAACAAGAAATTGTACAAAACCAGTCCCTCAACATTATTGCCTAAGAAAAACAGAATCCACCTTTGCAAAACCTGATCATATGATTGCATCTAGCTCATCTAGGAATAGTTCTAAGAACATGCCAAGATTTAGTTCAAATGACATGGTTCATAATCACTATCTAGATGTAGCTAAGAAAAAGATACAAGAAAGAGATAGGAACTCAACAACTAGTGTGCCTACTTCTGCGAGAATTCAAACCACTACTGATGATAGCAAACCAAACCCTAGGAGCAACAATCAAACATCTAGGAGTTTGCTTGTATCTAAGAGTAGTCGCGTTACGATAACGGCTGTGCCCAAAGCAGATCACTCTAAGAGTTCTAGTTCTTTTTCAGATTCCAAAAACTTTGTTTGTTCTACATGTCATAAGTGTGTCTTTAATGCAAATCATGATGCTTGTATAACAAAACTCCTGAAGGAAGTAAATTCACGTGCTAAGATTCAATCCCATAAGACCAGAAACAGTAACAAACCCGTAGATCAAAAGAGTTATACTCAGAAACCTGGTAGACAGATATTTATAGGACATAGGTTTTCTCCTAATAAAACTTCCGCTGTGTATGAGAAAACATCTCCTAGATCTGATCTTAGGTGGAAACCCACAGGTAGAATTTTCAAATCTATTGGTCTTAGGTGGATTCCCTACAGGGAAAGTTATGACGCACTCTTTGCACAAGCAAGGTTGACAGTGAACCCCCACATGGTTCAAATGTAGATATCCCTTATATTCATGAATGCAAACAAACTCTGGATGTAAGTGCAGGTACATCAATCAATGTTCAGAAGGAACAAAGTCTTGATTTAAGTGCAGGTACCTTATGTAATGTCAACAAGGAAAATCTCAAAGTATGGCTGCTGAAAAAGCTGATATCTAAGAAACCATTGTCAAAGTGGATTCACAGATGATGATACCGAAAGATGACGTTTGATCACAACAAATCAAGCCTCGAACCTCAATGTCAAACGACGTTTGAACAAAACAGTTCAAGCCTCGTACCACAATGTCAACAGAAGTTCATCAAGCAGCTGAGACAGTAACAACGTCAAATGAGCTGGATTTGCTATTCGGTCCTTTGTTCGACGAATATTTCAATGGAGAAAATCAAGTTGTTTTAAAGTCTTCTGCTGTATCAAATAAATGTCAACAACCTGATTCAACTTCATCCACTTCAACTCTAGCTACAACTGTCACTGCTAATGGAAACTTTGATTTGTAAATATTTTTATTATCTCTTTATTTTTGATTTATAAAAAATTTTGAAAAAGAAAATACAAAAATATAAAACCAACAAAAAGAAAATAGAAAAATATAAAACCTAGAAAAACAAAATATAAAATCAGAAAAATTTCAAAAATACCAAAAATAATCTTCTCGACATGTCTCTTGAAATCGATAACATTTACGTACCTAGAAATGTTGATTAACATCGACACGGGCGTGTAAATGAAGTTCGAGCAAGAGTTTCAAATGCTTTCAAAACATGTCATTTCTAAATTTTTTTCTATGACTTATGTACACATCAGTGCATAACTCGGACCCGAATGTAATAGAGGAGTGTACGTTTCAGTGCGCTTACTCTTTATATAGAAAAGAAGTCTTCTATCATGGTTTTCTAAAAAACGTTGAACACAATTTTTCAAAAAGAACTTTCAATGTCAAATTTTCTACAATATAATTTGTGGTATCTTTTTATAAAAAGTGGTATTTGTTAAAAGTGTGTGTTCAACACTCCCTTCCTTAATATATTTAACAATTGGTAAAATGAATGCTCAACAATGTCATTGTAACAAGTGAATCAATTTTTGAGGGGGATCTTTTAAAACAATGATCCAAGACACATCTGTGAAATTAAAAAGTGGAAACGTATAATTCAATATTAATAACATTGTTCACTAAGGCCTCTCACTCCGTCTTCAACATTTTGTGGTTTATGTTAATTTTTTCCATTCCAATTCCAAGTTTTAATAAATATTTGGGTATCCCACAAATACTGTCTAGGAGGGAGCTAGCAGAATCTGCATTCATGCAGATATCGTGTGTATAATTTTTCTCCCCATTGAATTAATTCGCATGTCAAATTTATAACATAGGTATTTGCAAATACCTAAGTTATAATTATTTAAAATAAGGGGAGAAAATGTGATTAAAAATATGTTATAGACGAATGTATCTTTAAGACTCTAAGTGCAAACTCTTTTCCTTCATGTGCTAAACAATTTGAAATCTCGGAGCAACATGTTTAGGGAACTCTTTCCTTCATGTGTAAACAATTTTGAATCTCGGAGCACACTGTTAGGGGGAGTATTTGAAAATAACAATTGTCAAAATGGTTTTATGGTTCGAAACTCAATACCCAACAACCTATAAATTCATGACATTCTGAAGTCATACGGTGGTTAGGTCAGCGTATAAGTCCTTTACGATCCAACCATAACCCGGAGGGATCTACCCAAGTACACTCACATAGTTAGAAAAGCATCCTTAGGTATTGATTGGAGAGAATGGTTAATAGAGAAAAATGCCTACTAAGATTAGACTAACACTAGAACAATCACAACAAGGTGTTAGTAATGAAGTCTTGGTAAGCATTGAAAGGGTTAAAGAATTAAAAAGAAATGTATGGATAAAGGGTGAAAAGAAATAAGCCCTCCTTACACTTAGGCAGAAACTGGGTCAATACATAATCTATCAAAATCACAAAGATGATTGTTGAAATTGGAAGACGAAATATAGACCCAGGATTGCTATGCACAACCCTCCCACCATTCGGGTTTCTCTCAACAGAAACTTGTCTCATTTGTCACGGAGATACACAAGTTATCTATTGACATCTCACTCCGAGATTGTTAATATTGAATAGGTGGCAGTCTGCTCCAGCCTCCGATTACTAAAACCAAAAGTGCACAAATCGAGTCTAGAGCCAAAAGAGATCAAATTTATAAATCTCATTAGGACACAATTGTCAAAAATACACATTTTTTTTTTTATTTTTTTTTTGGTTGTTGGTTAATTTTTTTTTTTTTTTTTTTTTTTTTCTTTTTTTTTTTTTTTTTTTTTTTTGTTTTTTTTTTTTTTTTTTTATTGTTTGAACACCTTAAAGTTCACAGCTGTAACCAAGATCTACGCATTTATCCTGAGATCTGCCAGAACAACAGAGTGATACTTAAGATTCACAGTGAAGATGGAAATCCTGCTTGAGCCAACATCGAACAAGCTCTTGGTAGGTGACTAAGCAAGATTTAATATGAATCAAGTTGTTTAATAACTGGATTATCAATTTGGTCCATTCAATAAATGACGACTTAATCAGAAAGATGGTAACTATCGATGTCACTCTTACCATGTAGTCTCTTTGAGACTTTCCTGTAATGAGACTACAAGCAAGGTGTAATCTAATACATCTGTGTTAGAAGATCCTACAGCTTTGAGCGGGAAACCTGTCAAGGAGATTCTATGAATATACCTGATCACATAATTAGTAATTATACTATAAAACGGGAAACGAAGGAGTTAATGCAACCAAACCTCAAGGAGAATGAACAAAGCCACATTCATCTTTTATTGCTAACTGTTTTATTTCAGGATACAACTCGGTTGTTGCAGCCACATTCCAGCGAAGTCGGATTCCATCAAACCACATCTCATACTCAAGCTTATTAAAGTCAATCATTCAACGACAAGATAGTTTGATTCTAATCTTCCCCACCATCAAGACCTCAAAGTCAATAAAGAATCATTATTGAGGGAGATCTTTTAGACTTTACTCACATATGTCAAACAAGATGTAACAGTATGAGCATGTTGGTCAAAGAGCACAAGTTGATCAAGGAAGTCAATCAAAGATGAATCAATTCAAGGTGATGATGCAAGATAACGATCTCAAGAATTTTAAAGTCAAAAATAAAGGCTCAAAATCAAGATCACAAAGCATGGATGAACTAAAGCCATTACAACAAGACAAGACCATAACACGGCAAAGCAAAACGTTAAACGTCAAGTCTTCAATGTCCATCAGTAATATAGAGAAGTTGAAGAAAGAGACCTCAACGCAAGATTGTTACATTGTTAGCCTTATTAATTCAGATCCACACAAGAATGTTATCGGTCTTAGAAATTCAAACTAGGTCTTTATTGTAATAGTTAGTCGGGTTCAAGGGCTTAGATTGAAATCTAATATTGTCCGGTTTCGGCTCAAAAGCCCTATTTTAACCAAGCCCCGACCCGTTTAGAAGCCCATTCGCCTCACTTAAGGCAAAAGGGTATAAATATCCCTTCACCACACTTGGTGAAATGGAGTTGTTACATTACACTTCACTTTGTAACTTTCCCTATTCTCTCTCAAATCTAACTTCTTCTTGTTTCTCTCTCTACTTTCTCTCTCTAAGATTCCATCTTATTTTCTAGCATCTTGGTATAGATTAGTGTTGTGTAATGGATTAAACTAGTGGGATAACATCATTCCCGAGTCGTTTTCCCAACAAAGCGTGAATATTGAAAATCTTGTTTCGGTTCGTGCTAAGATTTCTTCTCATTTTCTAGCATCTTGGTATAGATTATAGTTGTGTAATGGATTAAACTAGTGGGATAACAAAATACCTCTACACTTAGGATTTGTTTGTCCTCAAGCAAATGGGCTTTTCTACCTTGACAATAGCAATACTGGGGGCATTTAACCTACTCTTTAAAAGCAATTTATGACACAACCTTCTAGACCTCGTAATTAAAAGCACAGAAAGAATATACTAGCACCTCACATAAGTGTTTGGATTCTCTCTTTCTCTCGGGTGTATAATAAATTATAACAACTATGGGAAACAGAAAATTAACACTTATTACCTGTCATAGCATATAAATTACCATAGACTTGGTAAATGATCAAACCTCCACCGCTAGGCGCAAGTATTAATCATTACTATCAAAGAGGTCTTTGAAAGGGTTGTGATGTGTAGGTGTAAGATAACATTAATGGAAACAGAAACAAATGGGATACTGATTCGATCCAAATAGTCTATATATAATTAAATATATATCATAAATATCTCAAACTAATTATAGTATAGTAAGTTTCCCGTAAAACATAAAATTGCTTGAGGACAAACAATAGTATATTTCCCGAGTGTCGTATCCCGACGAGAAGTGAATTTGAATTTCACGAAAGTATCTTGTTTGATGCTTAAATATCAAATATTTTGAATTTTGATTCTACTTCTAAAAATTAAACACAAAAGCAACCTAAGGCAAGAAACAAATAAGGCAATTAAAGATTTTAACTAAAAACGTTAACGGGATTCTAAAAACGCGACTAAATACCTAAACTATTAAAATTTAACCCTAAAAATGTTTTTTTAATTTTTATAAATCCTAAATGACTAAAAATAATTTTCAGAAAAATAATTATATTTTTTTGACTTTTATTTTATTTGTTATGAATTAAAAACTATTTTAATCTAGGAAATTAATTAAAAATACTAAACTAATTTATAAAAATCTGGAAAAATTACTAAAAGTACTTTAAGCTATGTAGAATCTAATAAAAATAAGAACTGGAAAGTAGGATGAAAAAATAAGCTGTTAAAAAGCAGTTAAGATGGAATAAGCAAAACTGAAAATGTGTATAAGATTAAACTGGCCCAAGGGTCTAACAGAAAAGACCCAAGGGCGCAGTTGGTTGTGGTGTGTGTGTTAAAAGTGTATGCTATAAAAGGGGGAGGTCACAGGTTCGAAACCTGTGGCCACCCTTTTTGACAAAACTATTTTTTTTATTTTTCTTTTTGTAAAAAGCTAAAACCCTACAAAATAAGCAACTTTTAACAAAATGACTTTTTTTTAAACACACAAATAAGCCACAAATAAGCAGAAACAGGAAGCTGTTTCTATTTAAAAGACTTAGAGGCTTTTTAGCAAACTTAAATTTCTCAATAAGCTTCAATAAGCTAAACCAAAGTTCAAATAAGCTGCTAACACTAAAATCAAACTTTTTAAGCTCAATTATCCTCAGAATAAGCAATCTTAAAAAGCTAAAAGCTCTAAATATCAGTTAAGCTCCTTTAGTGCTAAAAACAGCTAACAAACAGACCAACTAGGCACTTTTGAGCTTATTTTTAAGCAACTAAATGGAACCTTATGGCAAAATGACTTGTAAAACCTTAAAGCTTATGCTAAAAACTATCTAAATCAACAATCAAAAAGTATTTTGAAAATCAAATAAGCTAAGAGAAGGCTAAATGAAAAGGCTGCTCAGGCAGTTTAACTATTTTTTTTTTGATTTTTCAAATTTTTATCAAAACACTAAAGTCTAATTTGCATGCCTAAAAACAGATATGTAAATAAGCTATTAAACCTAAAATAAGCCCTAACTTATTAATTATGACCTATGAACTAATTGTGCACCAAATTACAAAAGCTAAAACTTACTTAAGCTAACTGAATTTTAAGATAAGAAATGGCTTAAAACTGTTCTACCTATCTGATGCACTTGACAGCTATTACCAAAAGTTGCACACTACAAAAACACACTTATTAACACTTGATTTTACTGCATTCTAACAACACTTTAAGACCAAATCAAGCACTAAAACTCAGTTTTCAAAAATCAACACCTACAAGCTTATAATCTATGACTTATGGTCACAGATTCACTAATCCTATTAAAAATCTTATCAAAACTTAATTTAGCTTAACACATACCTCAAAACCTGATCTTAAAAAACTCTCAAATGATCATCAAACTTGATCTAAAGGAACAAAAAGTTGTTGACAGCACTAACTCAAGTTAGTGCTGCCTTATGCCAAACACTCCTTTAGTAAGCTCAAAACCATTTTTAGCTTTTAAAACTTAGATCTAAAGCTTAAACTTAAAATACCAGATACTAATTAGCTTATAAAAGATCTATTGAGCAAATTTCAACAATCAAATAAGCTTTAACAATAAGCTACTAGATTATGCTAATATTTTTGGATTTTTTTAACAGTTTTTATGAAAACCAAAGAAGAACTTAAAACAGAATAATATAAGCTACAAGCTAAATGCAATAAGCTAATAAAAACTAGATTAAGCACAACTAAAGCAGAATTAAGCCATAATAAGCAGATCTATAAGCTAACAAATAAATAAGCTAAAATATGCAGTAGAAAGTGAAACTTACAAATTTTCTTGCTTAAACAGGGATCATATGCTCACAGAGCTTAGAATTAAGCTCTGATTAAGTAAAAATGCATTTAAGTAAAACAGAATTTAAAAGACAGAATTGTAGAAACTTGAATTTTATTAAAACTTGAAAAATTACATTACAACTTGAAAGGAAATTACATTAAGCATTAAAACAAGCAGAAAATGAGTTGAAAATTACAAATTAAGCTAGATTAACAACTCCTAGCTAAAAAAATTCCTTCTCCTAGATATTTCTTCTGTGTGATCTTTCCTCCTTATTTATAGTGAGCAGGTGAACGCCTTCTAGGTCTTCAGATGCTCCCTTACCATCCTTCATAGCCTTGATGCTTGAATCCATCAATATGAGCCCTGATCCAATTCCCATGTCCCATCAACCAATAGTTGAGCTTAGGATCGCCAGCATGGCAAAGTATGCTGTCAAAGGTTGTCAGGTTTAGTCTTCTAGAATCATAAGTGTGGGTGAGGGATTGAGTGATTTTACATGTGTTCGTTGATAGTGTGTGAAAAGGAGAGGGAAAAGAGGTAAAGAGGCATGTGCAGTTAACTATCATTTTGACCTATTTATTTTATAAAACTGGGCTTTGACGCGGTATTGGGTCTATAGGAAATGTTTTATGTTGGACTTGATTTTGGACTAGGAAATGGATTTGGACTTATGTTTTAATATTAGGCTTAAGGTTCATAAAGTATCAATCTTGGGTTGACCCGGTCCATTAAGTGGGCCCGGGTTGGTTCATACAAGACGGGTACGCCTTTGGCTTTGGATTTCCGTTGCTTTTTCTATTCCTGTGCTTGGCTTGGTCCGGTTTTGCTCGTTTTATTGTCCTTTTGTTACAATATCTGTTACTGAAGACACAATTCACAAATAAAACGAATACAATGCAGTTTTCTTATTTTATTGTCATTATTGGTCTTTTTAGCGTCGTTTTGTTAGGTAATATAGGTATGTGTATATTATGCACATACCAAAATCCCCCATACTAAGCTATTGCCGTGTCCTCACGCAATGTCATAAATACAAACTTAGAAAACTAAAAATTTCAACCCTCCTTGACTAATTACTCAGAAAAGTAGCTATGTGTTCATCTAAGGAGATTAAGAAATCACTAGTTTTAAAAAGCCCCCCCCCTCCTCCCCGATCTTTACCAATTTTATGCTTTTATTCATACATTTTCATACTTTACGAACAAGAAACACACTAAAAGGATAAATTCATTCGTTCTTTCTGATTTTTCACATGCACCTAAACCAAGCTTAAAACGAAAAATTTTTGTTAAATACAAGTTAAGATGCTAACACTATCATAAATGCTAATTGTGTATGCATAGCTACTTCCCGCTCCCTTATTCCTAAGTCCTCTAAAGGTTTTATTCTTATTATTGGTGACAAATAAATTAAATTCTTATTCACATAAAGTAAACCTAGTTTAGACCACAATTAGTTTGAAATCATTTCCTAAAAAGACGATATGGTGAGAATAAGGTCCACATTAAGGTTTCACTGAATTTCCGCATTGATTTTAGGGGTTACCCTTTTTTATTTCATCTGAAACAACTCCCACTACAGAGTCCGGAGAGGTAGCTTTATTTTGATAACTCGGAAGTCGATATTTGGCTTTATTATTATATTATAGCAAGAATATTAAACCATCGGGCACTTTAAAACAACTACCACATCGTGTATGCGAGAGCCGACCATGGTTATGGAGTCTTATTTCGACATACAGTAATTTCTCCTAGACCTTTTAGGAGGCTTAAACTTCGTGTTGTGAGCTTGACAAGATGCAGCAAAACTTTTATTCAGTCCTCGGATTATTACTATGCTGCCATTATTTAGAAGACTGCAACATCGGTTGTGCAGGGGGGCCGGCAAGATGCAAGTAAACTTTATCAGCCACAGTTTATTATAATTATTATCTCCACCCTTTTAAACGACTTACAAATCGGTGTGAGACGGCTAGAGGTAGTGGTCTTAGTTCGGCTTTGGTTCTATTACATAACTTTTATTATTATTAGCCAAGTTTCAAGTCCTACGGTCTTTTTTAACAACTACACAATCGGTTGTGAGCGGACAAAGAGACAGTGCATATTTCCCGATAAAAGACGAACATCGTTGTGTACCTTATTTCACCAGAAGGATTCTCTACTAAGTGATTTAAACTTAAGATCGCAAAACTTTTAAAGTTAAACTTTATTTATTCATAATTATTTAAGTTTATTAAGCTTAATGGAGCAAAAGGTCACAATTAACCTTATGAGTCTTAAAGAGATACAACCTAATCTATGTTGAGATCTAAACTTATATAAAAAACCTCTATTATTTTCGTTTTCACAATTTAAAAATCTTTAATAAAAACGCGAAAGCTTAGTCTAATAAAATAAGCTTTGCATATTTCAAGTCTATCATGGAAACTTGCAAACTCTTGGCTTTTTCAAGCTAGAATTCGCATTTTAAAGCTTCTTGTATAAAAGACTAGCAAAAGCTTAAATTTATATAAGTTAAGGGGCAAGCTAGAGCGCAACATGCTCAAAATTTAACAAAATTTAACACTACGCCGCAAAATTTAGCAATATTTAACACTAAGCCGCAAAATTCCATGGGGGTCCCGGGACCCCCCGAGACACCCCCTGGTTCCGTCCCTGGTTACGTAAAGACAAGACAAATGTAAGTAAGATCGAATCGAAAGATCCCCCCATACTAGAACTACTCATTGTCCTCAATGTGAGACTGTCACCCCCATACTAATTTCAAGGCATAATTCAAATATTAAGGGGTTTCTATGTAAATCTAAAGTCGTTTATTAATTATGCTAATAGATAAACGTTAAATCAATAAGATTTAGGATATCGGATTCCCGTATATAAGCACGCGAAGGATTGAAGATCGAGCGGACGATGGACAAAACTACAAGCACGAGAGTCTTCATAATCCGGACAATCCTGGACATAAAACCACAAAACACGAAACACGAGAAAGGAAGAGGCAAGCCTCCTTACGTCACACTTATTCATAAATATTATATTAATATACTACTACTAAGGATAAGCATGGGTTGCCACCCACGAAGCGCTTGTTTATTAATGAGTCGCTAAGCTTGACTCGTCCTCGAATTTAATTGTCCATGGGGAAAGTTTGGAGATCCGGGACAACCATCGGTAGTATGTCCCCTCCAAAATAATGCTTAAGTCTATGACCGTTCACCTTAAAGTTTGGCCCGTCGGTTTGAGATAACTCGATGGTGCCGTAAGGAAATACTTGGGTAACGGTGAATGGTCTAGTTCAGCGGGTCTTAAGCTTGCCCGAGAAAATCTTTAATCGAGAATTAAAGAGGAGGACTCGATTACCAACGTTGAAAACGCGGTTCTTGATCTTCGAGTCATGAATCTTCTTCGTTTTCTCTTTGTAGATTAAAGAGTTCTCGTAAGCTTGATCCCGGAGTTCATTTAATTCATTTATTTGAACCTTCCGGTGATCACCCGCGGTCTTAAGGTCATAATTACAATGTTTCAAGGCCCAATAGGCCTTGTGCTCAAGCTCGATAGGAAGATGGCAGGCCTTTCCGTACACGAGCTTATAAGGAGTGCACCCGATGGGTGTTTTGAAAGCGGTACGGAAGGCCCATAATGAATCATCTAACTTATCAGACCAAGAAGCACGGTTTTCACCTACGGTCCTTTATAAAAATACGTTTTAAACCACGATTTAAAACCTCCACTTGCCCACTCGTTTGAGGATGATACGCGGTAGAAAGATGATGAGTAACTCCATATTTAAGCATGACTTTAGCAAATTGATCATTACAAAAATGGGTACCGCGATCACTGATTATAGCACGAGGGGTTCCAAATCGGGCAAAAAGAGATTTTAAGAATTTAACAACAACTCGGGCATCGTTAGTGGGGAGCACTTTTGCTTCAACCCATTTGGACAAGTAGTCGACGGCCACGAGAATGTACTTGTTCCCTCGAGAAGACGGGAATGGTCCCATAAAATTGATGCCCCACACGTCAAAGATCTCGCAAACTTGAATTGCATTTTGAGGCATTTCATAACGTTGCGAGATTTTGCCTTGACGTTGACAAGCGTCACACCGTGTGACCAAGTCATGGGCATCTCGGTAAATCGTAGGCCAATAAAAACCGAAATCAAAGACTTTCTTAGCGGTGTAGTTGGCACCATGATGTCCCCCAATGGGTCCATTATGGCAAGCCGTGAGGATATCAATGGCTTCTTGGCCGTGAACACATCGTCTAATTACTTGATCCACACAAATCTTAAACAAGTAGGGGTCGTCCCAAAAATAATACTTAACATCCCTAAAGAACTTTTTATTTTGTTAGGACGATATCCCTTTTACTACAAAATTCCCCGCATGGTAATTTGCAATGTCGGCAAACCATGGGGTACTAGAATCATTATGAGAAGATATTTTTCCGAGGGTCTCGAGAGGAAAAGTTTCATTAATTTCCTTTTTCTCGAGATTACCTTCATGAGGATTTTCTAGTCTAGATAAATGGTCGACCGCAAGATTCTTCAGTCCTTTTTTTATCACGAATAATAACATCGAATTCTTGGAGAAGGAGAATCCACTGGAGCAATCTTGGCTTAGCATATTGCTTAGCAAGAAGATACTTAAGAGCCGAGTGGTCCGTATACACTATGGTCTTTGATAAGACTAAGTAAGGTCGGAATTTCTCGAAAGCATACACAACGGCTAATAGTTCTTTTTCCGTAGTCGTGTAATGTGCTTGAGCATCCGTCATGGTCTTACTTGCATAGTGTATAGGCTGAAAATATTTGTTCTTACGTTGCCCCAAGACTGCACCTACCACATAATCACTAGCGTCACACATAATTTCAAATGGTAGGTCCCAATCGGGGGCAACTAAAATCGGGGCTTTGGTTAAATTTTTCTTAAGTATATTAAACGCTTCAATACATTCCTTTGAGAAGATGAAAGGGGTATCTTTTTCAAGAAGATGGGTCATAGGCCGGGCGATTTTAGAAAAATCTTGAATAAATCGACGATAGAACCCGACTAGACCTAAAAAACTTCGAATGCCTTTAACGGAAGTCGGATGAGGGAGTTTAGCTATAACATCAACTTTATCTTTGTAGACTGGTATGTGCTTAATTACACATACCTTTTGCCTATAAAAACGTGACTAAAATGACCAAAATATACCAAAAATACAGTGTATTTGTGTGTTTTGCTATTCACGACGTGCAGGTAACGGATATTCATAAAAGGACAAAAATCAAGTCAAAACCGACAAAACCGAGCACGGAATGAAAAAGCGTTAAAAAGTCAAAGTAAAAGTAAAAGTCAACCCAAAAAGTCAACAAGTCAAAGCCGAAAACGAAGAAATCTTAATGGACCAACCCGCACCTAAATTAATGGGCCGGGTCAGCCCATTAGGCTTATTATATAAGCTTTATATGATAAAAATAACCCAAAACCCTTTTTATATACAAACCGGCCCAATCCTAAAGCCCAATTCCCACTTAACAGCCATTAGCCCAACACCCTTAACCCTTTAACACTGTTAGTCCTTAAGGACTAACAAGATTTGTCCCTACAACCTTTTTCCTTTTGCACCCCTCGTCCTTTAACCCATTATATCCTTAACCCCGTTAACTCTTTACCCCCTTAAACCCTAACACCAGTTTCACCACTCATCCTTTTTCCTAACACCCCGTTACCATGCTCAAAACCTTATAAACCTAAATCCTTTTCCCGCCTAATTTACTATTCACCCGTCACTCTCATTCACCCCTGCAACACGACAATAAACTATCACACCCTAAAAACCTTAACCCCACATCATATCACTCCAAAAACACGCTGGCAATCCCCTAGCATCTCATTCGGCAAGGAATGAAGACAAAAGATCAAAGGCTGTGATTAAAGAACTTGGGGAACAAGATTTTTCAATGGCTGAGATGATACTTTGAAGACACTCACATAACAAGCACAAGTAGCACAAGTGAAGACCTAACACTTCACAACTTCTTCTATAAATAGGCTTGTTCACACAGTAGATAAAGTGTGTAATCGAGGAGTAGTTTAGTGTAATTTTAGGAGTAGTGTAATTTACCCTTTCAAATGTCAATTTAATTTCCTGTAATTTCCTTTTCTCGTATTGTAATCTCAAGTTTTATTAATGCAAAGTCCATTTTTCTTAAATCCTGTTTTTTTACTTACTGCCTTGTTTTTATGTGTTTGGATTTCATTCAAGCAAAGTTCATAAGCTCTCATTCCTGTTTTAAACTTAATCATTCAAGCTTTTCTATAGTTTAAGTGATTAAGTGAAATTTCATTTTCAAATTCACTCAAATCTCAAAGATAGCATTGGAGCATGGTTAATACTGGATGGCCATGGTATTAGTGCTTCATGGGAAGCTATAGGATGGTTTAAAAGTTATTTGGGGTGTTAAGCTCTTGACAAAAGCTAAGGACCCTTGTAAGTTCTTCATTTTCCATTTTAAGCTCATTTTATGCATTTACTGTTCCATAGCTTATTCCTGCTTATTCTAGTGTTTAAATCTGCTTTTATTTGCTTATTGTAACTTGTTTTTGTGCTTAGATAATCTGTTTTTGCTTGTTTTAGTTTAAATCTTAAGTTTTCATGTTTGTGCTAAAAATTGTCAAAAATCCATAAAAAGTTGCATAATCTGTTTTCTTGTTGTTCTGGCCCATTTAGTGGTTTAGATTTGCTAATTAGGTTGATATTAGGTTGTTTAAGATCTGGTATGCATAGTCATGTTTTGAATTAGTGATTTGGCTAAGCATTCAATATCTCTGGAAGGAAAAATCAATGGAATAAGAAACTTGGCCTGGGGGGTCTCAGTTTTTGGGGAAACGTTTTAGGATAACCGTTTGTCGAACAAATTCACATTCACGGTGTATTTGCTAAGTCAAATATTTTTTCCTTGGTTATAAGATGATTTTTAAAACCATTGAAGCAAATTCGGCATGATGTAGAAAGAGCATCGCGAAACTAGTCGAAATGTAATTCCTTAAAGATTTCAACAAATTTCGAAGCTAGATTATCATCTTTTTCATAGAGCTTCTGTTTGTTAGCTCTCGAAGGATATGTTATAGACTGGTGTTGGATTAGTGCAATCACGGCTCATCTATTGGAGCTTGGAATTTAGACTACACGGAGGGTGGATGTTTTCGGTACTCGTTGCAACGTATCCTTTGTCACCTGGGGTTAAATTTCCACCACCTTGGATATGTTTCCTGATCTCTGACATGCATCGCACTTCATCACATAATCCTTAGCATCCTTAAAGATGCTAGGCCAATAGAATTCAGATTCGTAGACTTTCCTTCCAGTAATTGACGTACTATGATGTCCTCTGGTTAGTCCGGAATGACAATGTGCCAAGATTTCAAAGATTTCGTTCCCAGCAACACATCTTCTCATTATATTGTTCGAGCATAGCTTGAACGCATACGGTTCGTCCCAAAAATAATACTCAACTTGAGAGAAAAATCTCCTTCTCTTTTCAGGCATCCAATTTGGAGGTATGATCTTTCCAACGATATAGTTAATATAATCAGCATACCGTGGTTCATCATTATTGAGCTCCACTGTCAATATCATGAGATGCTCGTCAGGAAATTCATTGGTTATTTCCTCTTTTGTGAAGGTTCCCAAATCTGGGTTCTCAAGTATTGACAAACGATCTGCAGCCAAATTCTCTACCCCTTTTTTATCCTTAATCTCAATGTCAAATCCTTGGAGAAGTGAAACCCACCTAATAAGTCTTGGTTTCGCGTCTTCTTTGCTGAACAAATATTTCAAAGCATAATGATCAGTGTAAACCACAGTTTTTGATAAGACAAGATACTGATGAAACTTATCAAAAGAGAAAACAACTGCGAGAAGTTCTTTTTCGGTTGTGGTATAATGTTCTTGGGCATTATTCAAAGTTTTGCTTGCATAATAAATCGGCTTGAATTTTCCATCAATTCGTTGCCCCATAACTACTCCAACAGTGAAATCACTAGCGTCACACATCAATTCAAATGGCTCGTTCCAATTGGGAGATATGATGATGGGTGCGGTGGTCAATTTTTCTTTTAAAATGTTGAACGCCTTTTTGCAGTCATTAAAAAAATTGAACTTCGCGTCTTTCATCAAAAGCTGGGTCATCGGTTTAGAGATCACTGAGAAGTCTTTTATGAACCTTCGGTAAAATCCAGCATGCCCCAGAAAACTTCTAACTCCTTTTACGTTAGTCGGGTATGGTAATTTAGCTATCACATCGATTTTGGCTCCATCAACTTTGATTCCAGCTCCAGAATTTTTATGTCCTAAAACTATCCCTTCTTTTACCATAAAATGACATTTTTCCCAGTTTAGCACAAGGTTAGTTTCTTCACATCTAGCAAGCATTCTATCTAAGTTAGCTAAACAGCAGTCAAAAGAGTTACCAAACACCAAAACATCATCCATAAAAACTTCCATAAAATCTTCTACCATGTCGTGAAAGATTGCCGTCATGCATCTTTGAAAAGTGGCAGGAGCATTACATATTCCGAACGGCATTCTTCGGTAAGCGAAAGTCCCATAAGGACTAGTGAAGGTGGTCTTTTCTTGATCCTTTAGAGCGATTGGAATTTGGAAGAATCCTGAAAATCCATCAAGAAAACAGTAGTATTCATTCCTACATAAACGTTCTAACATTTGGTCAATGAAAAGAAGAGGAAAATGATCTTTTCGAGTTACATCAGTAAGTTTACGATAGTCAATGCACACCCTCCATCCAGTAACTGTTCGGGAAGGGATTAGTTGATTATTATCATTCAGAACTACAGTCATTCCTCCCTTTTTGGGCACAACATGAATAGGGCTAACCTAGGAACTGTCTGAAATTAGATAAATTAGCCTGGAATCAAGCAGTTTCACGATTTCATTTTTCACAACATATTGGACCTTCGGATTTAGACGCCTTTGGGGTTGGATTACTGGTTTGTAATCATCTTTCATCAAAATCTTGTGCGTACAGTATGACAGACTAATTCCCTTGATATCCGACATTTTCCAAGCAATTGCTCCTTTTCGTTTCTCCAATACTTGCAAAAGTTATGTTTTCTCTTTTTCTGACAATTCTAATGAGATAATAATGGGAAAGGATTTGTCTCTATTAAGGTATGCATATTCTAAATGTTGAGGCAAATTCTTCAGCTCTGGTTTCTTCTCATCAATCTCGTTAGCACTGGCGGAATAAAGATGTTCGCTTTTAACATTGTCGCCATTTGTAATTCCATGTGTAACTAGATACGGCGTAATGACAGAGTTGATATGCCGTATCGAGTTTTCTGAATCAGACCCATTCTTTTCATTCTTACTAGTAGATTCACGGCATTCTAGGTCTGATTAATCAATTGATTTTTCCAATCCCCTTGATAAAAACGAGTCAGGTTCCTCATTTGTCAGCAACTCTTGGGCTTCTTCGTTGATCATCTCGTCCAAGTCATCAACCTCGTAACATTCATCGTCTTCAGTTGTCGGTCTTTTAATTGATTGGTGTACGTTAAAGATCACTTCATCATCCCCCACTCTTTATGTTATCTTTTTATTGAACACGTCAATCATGGCTCGAGCGGACGACAAGAATGGTCTTCCTAAAATTATAGGAACTCTTGAATCTTCGGGCATATCTATGATGACGAAATCTATGGGAAGGACGAATTTGTCTACTTTGATGAGTACTTTTTCGATTATTCCTCTCGGATATTAGATTGACCTATCCGCAAGTTCTAAACTCATTCTAGTAGCCGTTGGTTCTCCTAAACTGAGTTTCTTGTACATCGTGTATGGCATTAAGCTTATGCTAGCTCCAAGATCTGCTAATTCATTATCAATATGTAATTGGCCAATGTCATAAGGCTAAGGTTGCTTGGGATGTGGTGTGTTTACCTATGAAGGAAGGTGGTCTTGGTATCCGTCGTTTGGAAATGTTCAATGTTGCTCTCATTTCTTCACATATTTGGAGCATTATTACGGATAAAGAATCGCTTTGGGTTAAATGGACACATTCATATAAACTTAAGAGGCGTTCTTTATGGGACATTCCTTTTTGAGGTAATATGTCTTGGGGGTGGAGAAAATTTTTGAAAATTCGTAACTTGGTAAAACCTTTTATTTGGTCACGGATTGGAAATGGACAGCGTACTTCTGCTTGGTACGACAATTGGTCTCCTCTTTGTCAACTATCCAATGTTATCTCTAATCGTGATATTTATAGTGCGGGATTTAAATTGGATATGCGGGTTTCTGATATTATTAAAGATGGGATGTGGGCTTGGCCAACGGATTGGTTGATTAAATATCCTATGATTAGTAATATGAATGCTCCTGTTCTTACGGGGTCTGATGATTACATTGTTCTCCGTAATCATAGTAATATGGATGTGAGGTTTTCTATTGCTACGATTTGGGACTGTATTCGTCCAAGAAATGCTGAAGTGAATTGGTTTCATATCGTGTGGTTTTCGCAAAGGATCCCTCGTCATGCTATCTACCTTTGGTTAGTGGTTAATAGGAAGCTGAAAACTCAAGATTTGCTTAGGCAGTGGGATGTGAAGAATTCGGGTATCACTATGTTTAATTGCCCGTTGTATGAAGGTGAACCGGATTCACACAATCATCTTTTCTTTGGTTGCAGGTTTTCTTTGCTAGTGTGGGATCATTTAAAACGTTTTATATGCATCCCTACAATCCCTTCGGACCTGACTGCCATTGTGGATTTTTTAATCCCATTGGCGAAATCTCGTTCGATAAGAAGTGTTATGTGTAAACTTGTGTTCGCCGCTTCTTGCTATTTTATATGGCAGGAAAGAAATCAAAGGTTATTCATGAAGACTAAAAGAACTCATGACCAGATTATCAGATTGATTATTTCAAACGATCGCCTAAAGCTCATGACTTGTTATTTTAAGAAGACGGTGAATGTTCGAAAGATCCTTCAGATTTGGAAGTTGCCAGAGTCGCATATTCGATAGTCTTCTCTGTCTTGATGGTTAGATTGCATAGTATGTTTTTTAGATTTGGTTTCATTGAGCTATGTACGTTAAAGTGGTATTTTCCGATTGGAGCCATTGTTAGTGTAGTTCTAAAGTTGCTCGGGCATGTCCTGAGCAAGTTTAGTGTGGAGGTCAAGCTTGAGCTTGAGGTTAATGTGGTACTTCTGCCACATTCCTTTGTACTTAACTGATTTTTTTGGTATATATATTTTACTGAGGTTGTTGTCCTCTTTACCAAAAAAAAATGTCATAATGAATAGTAAAACTCCCTAGGTCTTTTTCCATTGATGGAAGCTTGTTTAATAGTATTGCAGAGCATCTTTCGTTCATAATGATTTTGCAAGCTTCTTCCAGTCTGGCTTTGTTAGTTAGTAAACCCTTTATAAATTTGGATACTTTGGCATTTGAGCTAATGCTTCGATGAAAGGCAAATTTATGTGAAGTTGCTTCAGATTTTCCAAAAACTTCTTTTGTTGAGCCTCATCTTTTTCTTTTCTCAATATTTTGGGGAAATGAATTGGTGGTGGTTTCACTTCATTTGATGGTTGAACAACTGGTTTGCTAGTTATCTGAGTTTGATCATTAGTGAAGTCCTTATTTGATCCAGCTGGCTTTTCTTGTTCAACAACTACAGGCTCTTTTGGTGGCACACTGGTGTCGTTATCACGAACATCTAGAGTTGTAGCTTTTCCACCTCTAGTAGTCACTCCCTTAGCATCACAATCAGTCATTGGAACGTTATTAATTACATTTAAAAATTCTTGTACCCTAAATCTGAGCTCAATTAGTGAATTATTCCTTTCTTTAAACAAGAGCTCGTTGTTAGTTTAGAAGTCATAGATGAATGCCCTCATCTCCTCATGTTCTCGTTTTCCTTCGTCAATGAACTTGTTTAACATCTTTTCCATTGTCAGGCTTCTTTCAGGGTAGTTGAAATGATATGGACGGAGTCTAGATTTTGTTCCTGAAAAGTAAGACATGATGCAAAGTAAAGCTATTCTAGAGAAATAGATTTGTGAAGAAAATAACAAATACGTCGTATTCAAAGAGGCGAATACGTCGTATGACAGATCAGACAGGATACGTCGTATCTAAAGGAACAGATACGCCGTATCGATGCTAACAAAATACGAAAACAAACAATTAAATACACAGAATAAAATACTAATCTAAATTACACTAATCCTAAGGGTTAGATCTAATCTAATGTTAAAAACCAAAATATCAAAATAAAAATCAAGATTAATTTTTACTCCCCGGCAACGGCGCCAAAAACTTGATGTGTCGTTGTGTGGTGTATATTTTATTGTTTCAAGTTTTAAATTTATATTTTGCCGACTCAACCAAAAACAACACTTTAACGGGCAGTGTACCTGATCGGTAGTAGTTTCATGGTAAGTAGGGTGTCGATCACTAAGAGTGAGGTTAAATCTATCAATTTAATTAATATCTTGGTTATCTAATCTATGTTAATTCTATTCTAATCCTATGTTAAACCTATGTCAGTCTAAATCCTAATTCTAATGGGAAAAGGGGGGTTTTCAGCCTGAGAGACTGGCATGGTTTGGTTGGTGACTACAATCAATTCAAGACACTGTTACCCACGCTTAACCCACCGCAAGCTAATTAACAAAAGATAAAAGAGCGGTCGAACCTTATATAAGAAAACTGTATTAACCATTATTAATCCGATTAGAACGTTGGTTTGTTTATTAAGTGAAATGATTTCTTCTCTCGAGGTGGCATATCATTCTTAAGACTTAGGCGTTACATCATCCTAAGACCTAGACACATTAATTCTGTCACAATTAAAGCATCCGTATAAAGCATCCTTATTTGCTGATTATAATCTATCTTAGGGATTAAAGCAATGGTGATCTTGTTAAACCCTAGCTCATAGAGACTTTACCCACTTACCGCTTAATGGCAATCTATACACTAGTAGTCCATTTGTCCAACTATCCAATGGAATCAGAACGTTATTTGTTGAATTATCTAGGTCACCTGCTAGTCAACATGATCAATAAACCATCGGCAATATCTAATTAACTAGTTAAGCCCGAAGCGTATCCTAGACACAGACTTAGAAGGACAATACTTGTGTAACTATTATTCTAGATGTATAAATTACTATATGGAGAGCTATCCTGGACTCTAGATCCGCTTGGTCCACTTTGCTAGATCCAGTTGAATGATAGGTCGCATACAAAAGCGCGTAAACAAGTATAAATTGATAAACATAAACAAGCACTCAACGATAAATCAAGAAATCGATATAAACAAATACCAAACATTCAGATCTTCATAATAATGGCTAATACATGAAGGTATTAGCCTTCAAACGTCATAATAAATACAAGAGTAATAATTTAGCCAAGGTAAACTAACCGAGTTAACGAATGATACCAAAAACTGAACGATTACTAAAGTATATGGAATTACACGATGTCTCCTATGGAATTGAATACGTTGCTCGACCTCTTCTGCTCTTTTTCTCTTCTGAAAATCGACTTTTGTGGTTTAGGTATCGAGAATATGATTTAGCACACTTAAAACTCGTTTTTGAGTTTTCTATTTATAAGGTCTGGAAGTCGGTTGGATACGGCGTATCCATGTATTGGATACGGCGTATTGGGGATTTCTTAGAGTAGGGACCACGTTTGATATCTTCCAGAATATTATATTGATTCCATATCTTGAATACGGCGTATTGAGTCCTCTGGATACGGCGTATTGATCTTCATTCCTTTTGTGGTCTTTGGTGAGTGCAGGCACGGATACGCCATATCTTCCTTGATGGATATGGCGTATTGGTCTTCAGAATAGTAATCTTTAAAATATCTTCATTTAAGCTCCAAAATGTGCGCCTTTTGCTAAGTTTTACCAATTACTCCATAATTACTGCAATTCTCAAATATAAATGATTAAGTAACAATTCTTTGCAATAACTATACAAAATGGGTTAATAACATGGGATAAATGATGCTATAAAATAGACGTTATTTGATGTCATCATATGCTATGACAGGTAATGAGTGTTGATTTTCCGTTTCCCCCATATGTTATAATTTATTATACAACCGAGTGAAAGAGAGAATCCCCAAACACTTATGTGAGGTGCTAGTGTATACTTTCCGTGCTTTTAATTACGAGGTCTAGAAGGTTGTGTTGTAAGATACTTTTAAAGAGTACGTAAAATGACCCCCTCATATTGTTATTGTCTAGGTAGAAAAGCCCATTTATTTGAGGATAAGCAAATCCCAAATGTAGGGGTATTTGATGAAGTGTCATTTTATATACTTTTTCGGGGTCCCCCTAAATCGTTCATTTATGTGCAAAATAGGTACTTAATCATTCCTTTTCAGGTATTTCACATTTGGAAGACCTTTGGAAGAATTACACGTAACTTGGGCTCATTTAGAGAAGAAACGGACAAGACTACAGACCTACACCAACATCACTCAAGATAATGTTCTCAGCAGCTGGAGACGGCGTCACCAATACAACGTGACGCCGTCACAATGAAGACCGAGACGGCGTCACTGGATCTCACGATGGCGTCAGAGTACACGACCCAACCCATTATTTAGTTTAATAGCTAAAACCAACAACCTCTCCAATATATGATTTACTTGCTTTCTATAAAACATAAAAATACAAAAATAATCTTCCCTCAACCCTTAGAATTCTGTTAGACCGTGATCAAGCCTTCCTAACCTATTCCTTGAGTGAACGATAACAACCCCCTGAGTCTTGCCTATACTACTACTACAACGATTAGCTGCTCTGCCTAGGGAGTTGTAAAACTTCTTGTAGAAGTCCTACGACGACCGCATCAACAAGCAAATGAGTTTCTTTGGCTTTTCAATCTATTGAAAGTGAAGGATATATAAGGTAGACTCTCATGGTCTCAAATCTCTATGTCATGTACAAACTTAGGCATATATCATTGATGGATTTTTGGCTTTTTAAACATGTCCAACTGGTCTATATAGTATTTAGAAATATACAAATGAGGATTGTTAAGTTTGAAAGCTATATAATGATGGATCTTATATGGTTATGCAATCATTTGCAAGATCTAATTTTATGTGTTTTATATGTAAGGTATGGCGGGATTGCAGGATGTGTTAGTTCCAAGTGAAGACCAACATATACACAACATCAAAGGGAGAGATGGGGACGTTTTTTAGCACTACACTTATCAAGGAAACCACTACAATGGATTTGATTGGTGCCTTGCGAATATGCCTAAACATAAATATAAGAGTAATTTGTATATGTGTTTGTTGAATAATAGCTAGATTTGTTATTTCGTTATCTTAGTCGATGACCAGGTTTGTAATTATACTTGGATGCAATATTTTAATAAAAAAATTTATTCAGTATTTATGTTTGATATTCTATTCGTATACATGTACCTGAATGAAATACATTAGAGTATATTGAAGTATAAATTTCCCTTGAGCCTTACCTAATGTTGTCTCGTGGCAAATCATATTTGATGAACCCAAACTGTTCGTAATATTACCTACTAATTATGTTTAAACCATGGTTAAATTTATCCACAACATTACCCACAACTCTATCGATGGGTATTTTCATGGTGAGATAAAAAAACCCATGGAATATTACCCACTTACATAATACAATCACCCACCTATGTTATGTAGGTAAATTTACCGACAAAGTGAAAATGTCATGGGTGAAAGATGAGCCTCGAAGGTTTTACCCATCATGATATAGTCATGGGTAATTCGTGGGTATTAACCAATTACCCATGAATTTGAGTCTTTTACCTATGAATTTTGATCGTGGCTATTCGACAAAATTCTTGTAGTGAATATATCTATATTTACTACTTAGTTGTATTGGTTGGTATTTATCTTTATTATCTATACTTCGTTACTATAACTTATGATGTTTGGTGGGATTTCTAGTACTTAGCTTGGGCAACATAACTTGCCTTGGATGATCATTCCATTCTATCATCCTAAAACTTGCTTGCATGCTCTTTGATACACTAAGGCTATTATTATTATTATTTCTATAATAATATGCATGCTAAATGAATTCTTAGTCAATATGCCTAAATTTGCTTCTCAAATAGAACTTAGGATAGCTAGCCTTGTGAATTTGATTATTAGGAAGTATTGGATGATTCTTGAGGAAATTAATCTGGCTGCAAAACAAGTTTCCAGAATGGATATGATTCTGCACATGTTTATAATTCTGGAAAAGTGGAAAATTTTTTGTCCTTCCAGAGAACGGCCCCCTTAAATACATGGTGGCCCCCATATATATCTGGGACCGCCACCCTATTTAAGGGATCGCCCCCAGGAGTCATGATAATTCTTCCTATTCTTCCTCAGAATCTGTGTAGTTGACTATCTCCTCTATAGTCCCAGCTACTTTCTTGCATTTTGCTAAACACTTTTTGAATCAAATAATCACCTTCCCATGCCTTACTTCTTTAATCCACTACCTACAAAATAAATAGCCTTTATACTCACAATCTTCATCATCTTCACAATCATCTTCTTCGTTTTTCTTCCACTTCCATGGATTCCACCCAATCTTCCTCCTCTAACCCTTCCAAGAAAATTAAACTAACAATCATTCCACCTAGACAACTCTTTGTGAACATATCTAGTGATGAAGATGACACTATCACACCTTCTCCCATAACAAAATCCTTCTCTTCATCTCCACCAAATGCACCATCAAAAACTCCATCAACCAAAGATACGTCATCTACCTTTGGCACTACCTCTTTCTCATTTGAGTTAAAACCTCAATCTTCACCACCTTCCTCAAATGACAAACCATCTCCTCAACCATCAAACCCCTTTCTTAATGATATCAAAGATGCACCTCCAAGACCCTCAAACCCAATTCCACTCGAAAGTCATCCTTCTTTAGATATCACTCTATCCTTGTCACCAATCACTCCTTTTGATCACATTCTTGATACTCCTTCACCACCTTCACCACAACCACCACCTCAACCACCTCTTACGGGTCACCCTATTTACATTAACTACCATGACTATCATGGCTTAACTTATCTTTGTTGTTTTCACAACCGAAACCTCTTCTTTACTCTTAGGGATGAGATGAATTTAATGTTTGCTCACCTTGAGTATCTTCTTACCTCCGTCATTGCCTCACCGTCTCCACCTCATCCTTAAAACATCTTTAATGCTTTTAAATAATGCTTTATCCAAACCTTTTGCTCAAAGCCACTATCTATGAATCAAGAATCATCTAGGAAGTATGAAGTTTTAAGACTATTAGGGTAGTAGTGTTTAATATTAGTATATCCATGTATTGGAAGAAATTCATATTATCACGCGTAAGTTTATTTTCCGTATGAAGTAGTTTTGTTATGCGAGTATGAATTTTATTTATGATGAATGAATGATATCTTATTATTATGAGGAATGTGTATTCATTATGGTTTATTTGGCTATTTTTTCCTTTCTCTACATATATATATATACACACACACATTATATATAACAGGAGGCATTTGACCATTTTATGCCACATCATAACACCATGTCACCATGGATGCCATATCATCAGTTTTTTTTGTAAATTTTGTTTTTTAATGTTTTTATTTGTCATTAGTTTTTTTGATTTTTTTTAATTAGCAAATTATGTTCATTGCAAGATTTAAACCTGAGTTTGCTAATTCACAAACAAACACCTTAACTAATGGAGCAAGCCAGAATTTGTGATATACAATGAAAATTAAATATGTCATGCCTTAAAAAAAGTACCATATAAATTTGGAAAATATTACTTATGTGATAGTAACGATTCACTATGTTTAATATTGATATTTTTATATTTTTAGAATAGATTGGAATCCAAAAAGTTAGAATACGTTTAACCTAATTTTACACCGCATATATGGCATAATATGATGAGGGATAACATAGCAACCACAAAGTCAGTCACAAAGGATTTCACAATGGCTTACAGCAGTTGTTTCCTGCAATGTTTGTTCTTTTCTCTAATACATATTATATTACACTTTAGTAACTATTATGCACAATGAATTAATACGAAACATACGTTGATGAGGAGTTGTTTAATGATATTAGAACATTTATTCGCTTTTTGTTTTCTTAGGGACATTATTTATACACTTGATCATCTATTAACCTCATGTGCTCCACCTAATGATTATTCAGATATTAGATTATGCGTACATATTAGTTTTTTTTGGCACCATACCCTATTATTCTAAGTTTCTCTGACGTGTTACCCAAATTCTTGCAGTTATCTTTGTCTGCTTCAAATTTGTATGACCGGGATGTGCTTTCCAAGGTAGGTTGATTGCTTCCTTCTGAGAACATTGTGGTTTAATCTTTAATTTACAATGCATCAATGTGAATTCAAATCAACAATATAAATCCTTCTGCATCACTTTGTTTTATATGTTTATGGATGAAGTTACATTTTGCTTCTTAACAATGCAAGTACTTCATCATTTTACATGAAAGTTTGCCTGCTATCTCACAGATATACGTTTCATTTATAGAGTGATCCAATGGCAGTTATATATTCAAAAGGAAGGGATGGTTCATTGCAAGAGATTGGCCGCACGGAAGTTGTTCTAAATTCATTAAGTCCACAGTGGATTAAGAAAGTTATCATTACTTATCAGTTTGAGGTGGTTCAGACACTATTGTAAGTTTTTGGAGGACTTGTATTTATATCTTCTTACATGTATTATCTTTGTAACTTTCATTAATTATTATCTGATATCACAGATTCCGTGTGTATGATGTTGACACTCAGTTTCATGGAGTAGAAGAAAAGGTATATCATATGATTCTTCTAAAGTTGTACTCTATAAATATCACCTACTTGCACTCATAATATTTTCAATAAACTCTTGAATATGGTTTCTAGCTGTTTTAAGAAAGAATGACACTCTTAATGAATTTGGAAGAACTATTAAGGCATTTTATGTTTGTCTTTCAGATGCTTAATTTGGAGGAGCAGCAACTCCTGGGCGAGGTTACATGTTTATTGTCAGAGGTATTTGCAGTCCATTTGTTTTCTTTTTTAATTCTGTCATAACTCATTGGACCTTCTACCAGTGAAAATGAAATTTCTATTATTGTTTGAGAAAGTCATGCAAAGTCTGTTGATAGTTAACCTAAACTTTGGGTTAAATATATCAAGTCAGAAAGTTTAGTATATTTTATGTAATTATGTAAAATTCTGTATAAACCCAAATTGTATTGGGCTGGGTCATAGATAACGGTATAAACCGTTTTTTAGGTCGTGTCCTTTACTTTTAGTGAATCGGTATGCCTCTTCCAACAGTCATGATGTATCAAGGCACCGATTCATCTAGTATATATAGGATAAGAATCTATAAACAAAGATCAATCGAATACAAAAACAGATTCATACATACCTGTGTTTTTTTTATCAGCAAGTTTAAATTCTAATATTTGGTATCAGAGCAAGGTTACATCCAGGGAAGAACAAGTACAGGTGGCGATCGATTGAAGGAATGAGAAGAAAGCCTCATGATTTTTTGCCCTAATTAACAATAGTAAGAAAAGGGACTATCATCTGTGTTGTTTTTTCCTCGTGTCGACAACCACCAGAGAACAAAAGAGTTTTTTTTGAACCGAAAGAAGAAGAGAGAAAGAAGGAGCGATTCTCCTGTTGATAATCACATCAACCGACCTAATTTGGTATTCTCTGTATTTTTCTTTTTTTTTGATTTAATCCAATTAGTTTTTAATAGAAGAAGAAAATAAAGGGAAAGAAGTTGAAAGAAGGAGTAGTCTGGGATTTGAAAAAAGTCTGAGATTTGAAAACTTTTAAGTATTTATTGATTAGAAAATTAAATAATTCCAAATCAGTTAAAGACTTTATCAATTAAGATTTGGGAAAACTTTTTTATCCTTCTTTTCAATTTACTTCATTTACTGATTAGAATACAACATAGTAAGTAAGAAGAAAAAACCTAGTATTTAAACGAATCCTTACCGTGGCAAAGTAAGCATTAAGAAAAATACTATTGTTTTTTATAAAAAAAAGGTAAGAGAAACCGTAGTGTTTCACCCCGTAAGAGAAACCGTAGTGTTTCACCCCGTAAGAGAAACTTCAGTGTTTCAACCAGTAAGAGAAACCTCGGTGTTTCAAAACAAGTAAGGAAGTACGCAAGTAAGAAAGTAAGCAAGAAACAACGTAAGTAAGAAAGCAACAAAGCATGACGAAAGGAGAAACATCTACACCAACTCGTGAGCAAAATATAGCACTTCAATGTCCGAAACTGAATGAATCAAACTACACCACATGGGCAATTATGATGGAAACAATCTTAAAGGCTTATGGCCTTTGGGAAACACTTGAAGCTACAGAAAAAGTAGATGAAAGAAAGATACATACAACAAAAGCAATGATTCTCACAACATTGCCGGAAGATATTCTAATGCAAGTTGCACAGTACGAGACTGCAAAGGAAGTATGGGAATCAATTAAAGTACGATATATAGGAGAGGAACGAGTTCAGAAAGCACGGCTACAAACTTTAAGGAGCGAATTGGAGACTTTGAAAATGAAAAACAACGAAACCGTAAGCGACTTTGCCAGAAAATTAGGAAGCATAAGAGGCAAATTTAAAAGTCTTGGTTCAACTCTTAAAGACAAAACACTCGTCAGAAAGTTACTGAACTCCGTTCCAAAGAAGTTTCTACCGATCGTAGCATCTATCGAGCAATATTCCGAGATTGATACAATGTCATTTGAAGAAGCAATGGGAAGAATAATAACTTTTGAAGAACGCATCAAAAGTCAAGATGAACCAGAAGAAAATTATCAAAACAAACTTCTAATGGCAAGATCAAGTAATCAAAATCATGATAGTGGTCGAGGAAGAAACTTTAGTAAAGAACGTGGAACAAGTTTTCAACAAGGTACAAGTCGAGAAGAACAAAACAAGAAAGAAATGAGATGCTATGAATGTGGTGACTTAGGTCATTTTGCACGCGAATGCACCAAATGGAAGAAAAAAGACAAGGAGGAAAAGGCACATCTCATTTATGAGACTGACGATGAACCCACATTGCTGTGAAAAACAAGATCAAAGCAAGTTAAAGACCTACCTTAAACCAAAGTTTAGTTTAAGGGGGAGTGTTGATAGTTAACCTAAACTTTGGGTTAAATATATCAAGTCAGAAAGTTTAGTATATTTTATGTAATTATGTAAAATTCTGTATAAACCCAAATTGTATTGGGTTGGGTCATAGATAACGGTATAAACCGTTTTTTAGGTCGTGTCTTTTACTTTTAATGAATCGGTATGCCTCTTCCAATAGTCATGATGTATCAAGGCACCGATTCATCTAGTATATATAGGATAAGAATCTGTAAACAAAGATCAATCGAATACAAAAACAGATTCATACATACCTGTGTTTTTTTTATCAGCAAGTTTAAATTCTAATAAAGTCAAGCATCTATTGTAACTGTAAAGACACTGAGTTTATTTCCATGCATTGCCACCTCCGTTTTAGGTTCAAACGAGATTAGCCCAAATGCAGAGTCCGTGTTCTTCAGACATGCATAATACAACAGACGTCATTGAAGATTATAGTGGAATTAGCAATTTCTGTAATGGTAGGACATTAGCACGTCTTAACAGTATAGGTAGTGGAAGCAATGGGAATAATAGGCATCGCTCTGCACAAAGGGAAGATACTCTAAACAAATTCAGAATGAAAAGGAAAGATAGATGCTTTGATAAAAAGGTATATTACGATAAATAGATACATGTATTAATGATAGGTTATGGTCAATGTAGTCAACATTTCTGATTGAGTTTATTTCCATAGGTACGATATGAAAGCAAAAAGAAACTAGCATAGCAACGACCTCGTATGTAAGGACAGTTTGTTCGTCAAGGGCAAACGACTTCACCTATGGAAGTTGATGCAGAGTTAGCTACTACCAAAACTATAACTTAGAATGAGTAGATGTAGTGATGTTAGATTTTACTTATTTTATACTCCATATGGGTTTTAAGGTTCTATCGGGAGCACTAAAGAATCTAACAAAAGTCTTTTCACCCAAGATTATTAGTCTTGGATTGTAAATTTGTAATATAGAAGTAGCGTTATTGTTTTAGTCTTTGATCATTGGCATCCCTCCTGGAAGTAAACCCGCATAACTACAAGGTACGGTTCAAAATTCTAATCAAAATTCATTCTCACAAAATAAAGCCCTTAGATTGAAATCATAATATGTAGTGAATTTGGTTTACCATAAAAGCAACCATTTTAAAAATTAACACAACAACCCAGGTATTACAAGAGGTGTTCAACCTGTAACCCTATTTATATATCAGGGACATACGTCTTAACGTAATCCTAAATTTTTATACGGCCTAGCTCATTACTCAAAATTTTCTTTAGGGGCAACCGAGGCGCGTGCTTAGGCATTTTTTGACCCCTATAATTGTTGTATCTTATTCAAGTGTTTTTATATTTGTAGTGCAATCCCATTTGGGAGATTGATTATCACTAAATGAAGGTATAAAACTTACTTTAATTGTATGTCTTATGCAAATTTAGATAGCAGAAATGTCAGAAGTTGATGCTTGATATGGTTTGTGTTGGAATATGTCCATTATATAAAAGTATATGTCCGGAAATTATACGAGCCTAATGGGATGCACACGTTATACGTAAACAATGTTTAAATAGTGTGTTTAGCAAACGATCGTTAAATGTTAACAAATATTAAATATTAGTCATTTAAAGAGTTAAGGGACTAAATATATAAAACCGAAGAATGAAAGGGTGTGGTTTGACTCTCCTTCTCCTAGGTGGGCTGAAAATATAATCCTAATGGGATTAGGAAAGCCTTGAGGACTATATATATAGAGTTTTGGGTTTTCATTAATATCATAACTTGAAAAACCAAAAAGAAAATACAAATCGTCCTTGTGGGTTTTTAGCTCGACCAAACCTTAAAACCTTTAAAGGTTTTCAGTTTTCTTCCCTTCCCTGTTCGATCTCTTATTAAACCCTCAAAGGGTTTTTCGTTGGTTTGTTGGTTCGACCTTAAGAACAAAGGGTCATTCGGTCGGTTTGCTTGAAATTGGTCAAGATTTGAGATCTTTGCTAATACTCAACTAGTTATTAGCACACATCATTGTTTGCTAAGAACGTATTGTGTGTGGAACCTTAGAGGAATCATACCTTTGATTCTTGGTGGTTTCGCGTGTGACGTTATACACATGCGTATATAGAAGACGGTGTTTACGGTTACCTTTAAACGGTGTATCATTTCGTGCTAAAAGGTACATGTTTCTATCTTGTAATTATTGTAAATTCCTACATGGGATTCATTATTCCGCTGCGTACTCGTGTTATTTAATTGTTAAATAATCATTAAAACCCAAGAGTTGATGAGACTCAGGGAATATCGCAGATTTGAAGACGATGAATAATAATTTATATAAGAATGGCATGCCACACGCAAGCAGGTACACATATGGATATTAATGTAATACCACCAATTCTTTCAGTTGTGATATTTTTTTCAGCTTTTTTATCTTAATTGCAATAATCTCGCCGCAATTTTTATTACTGTGGAAGGTCACGAATCTAAATAAAAAGTACAGAAGTAATCACCATTTGTCCTGCCAATAATTGGTCAGTTGCAACTGCTTCTGTGTGGTCTAAAAGCCAGTTCAAATCCTTTAAAAAGAGAAAGAAAATGCTTTCACATGAAAAAGCAATGTAACCCTTATTCGCAAATTTTCTTCCAAAAATTTAAAAATGTAAATTATTCAGGTATTCAAGGATTGTACAAGCTTATATTAGTATTAGGTGGACAAATGGGGAAAGTGATTTGTGCATCATAATAATATCATCCGAACTGCAGCTTACTAGCAATAGTCTTATTCTATATTGATAACTAGAGGTGGCAAGATGGCTGGCCGTTGGTAGGGAAGGGGCTGGGTAAAAGCTTAAAACGTAGTCCAGACTGAAACATTTCTATTTTTAGTACAGTTCGAGATGGACCGAGCTGGGTTGCCAAAGAAAACCCCTATTCCACACAAAAATTCCCTAAAGATGATCCAATGGGGGGTTACCAGGGAAAGGGTCATAAACGGTGGTCACGGGGATATCTAAGTCAAAGGTACTTATCTTATCAGACTTTCCATTAGAAAACACATAAGGTACTTAACTTTGAAATTAGAATATACATATTCAGGTTTCCCAAACGAGAAGTGCCTTTTAGTTAGGGTGTGTGGCGAGCAATTTGCGATACACATATCAATCTAATCAATGTGCAGAAGAGGAATAACCTTAAACTACAAAGTAATGATCATTGCCCGGTTTTGGTCTCTGTACTATTTTAAAGGTTTTTTGGATAGAACCTGTTTTAAAGCATGTTTGGATAGAATTTATTTCAGTGGCCATTTGGAAAATATATATTTCATGTGCTATTTGGACACAATATATTTCAGATATTGTTTGGACAAAATTACTTTAGGGGTGTTTGGATATAAAACTTAAGCAAGTTATCTATCATTGAACTGTTGTTTTGAAAACCATAATTATTTAGGATATAGAGGAATTTAAGTGCCAAAGTAGCCCTTAGTGTCGTGTCATACCATCTGCGAGTACCATTTTTGAAACTAACTTATTGCTATTAATTGGAGCGTTTTATAAGTTTTCTTTTTTCTTATATATATATATGCATAGCCTTTAAAATTAGTTAATATACACCAAGAATAACCAAAAACAAATATTCTTTGAGGTTTATGATAACTATGCTGATACTTATCCCTTGTTGCAAATTCACTATATATATAATTATGAATTCACACATTGGATATAGTTTACTTCTAACGAGGAAAGAACCTTTTATGTTTTTTTTGAAAGAACATTCAACTAAATCAAGGATATGTCAAAGTATATCTAAAATGGTAAGAAATAACAATTTTGAGGTTTTAATGATATTTATTTTATATTATGCTAATGGTTCATGTTGTACCTTAATCTCTTTTATCTTATTTGTGTGTGCTTTTTACATAAATGGCTATATGAAGATACATATAGAAAAGTTAGTTGTGGAAAAAGCCAAGTTTGAATTGGTAGGTTATTCAACATTTTGCCATTTTATAGCTGGTGGTCTTGATATAATAAACCTTGCCATTGCAGGAAAATAAGGTTATAGCTGGTGGTCATGATATAATAATTTTCTATCAACATTTTGCCCATGCTGATCTACTAGCTATGGCCCAGCCTCGTCATCTTGGACATAAAATAAGGTTTGAACTTATTATAAGATGATTTGGTCTTCTTAGATGCTTTGCATGTGTGTAATATTAAAGTTGGCGAACATGTTGGTAATGGGTCCAAAATGAATACGAGTTGGAATGGGTCATAAAAATACACTTTTAGATAATAAGGTTTAAAGTTATTATAAGATGATTTGGTCTTCCTGACCTACGTTTAAAAACAATCATATACATACTCTATATTTCCTACTGATAACCAAGACATTATATAACCAAAAGTAAAACATCCCTTGATTACATATACTCTTTTAAACTAATCATCAATGGTGACAGCGCTACTGTAAACTTTACCTGCTTTAGTCTAGAGATCCACACAATTACAACTAACTACAATGAGTTGTTAGCAAAGATCGAAAACTGGGACCCACTCCAGACCCCAGCCTCTTTAAGAGAACTTGAAGGTACAAAATGTTTTCCTGTTTCGATTCGACCACGGGAGCTGACAATGTGCTAGCCCAGAAACCATTGGCCTTATACCTCTTTTGCTGAGTCCTCTAGCACAACATGTACCTCAAACACTCCCCAGGAAGTTCTACAAATAAATGTAGGCAAAAGTGTGGTAGCAACATCAACAACAATTGCACAACTAGAAATTAGTAAAGTAAAAAAGGAGAGTCAAGAAACAGAGCAACCAAGTAAAGCAAAAATAGAAAATAAAGAAACCCAACACCGAAAAAGTAGCCCAGTCAAGTCATGACATCCACAACAGATGCAAAGGCGAAGAAAACTCAAGAAGCCTAGCCACCAAAAAAGCAAGCCAATAAATTCGAGACATCCACACCGAAGTGCTGGTAAACAACAAAGCAGAAAAAGAAAATCAGGAGACCTAGGCATCAAGAAAAAGAACATCAGGTATGTGGCATTTACACCTGGTAATGTTATACATATGTTTTGTTGGATCGAAAAATCTAAATCGTAATCAAAATATACCAAATGCAATCATCTTTATAAATCTAAATCTATAATCAATCTGATGTTTGTTTACAATCTTTGTTTCCTATTTATACAAAACTGAAAGGGTGCGAGTAAAAGTTGCAACCCTTGGTAAAATAACTAATTTACAGTTATATAACTGTTTTTTTCAGTTATATAACCGCTTGTAACCGTCGGTTTGTCTAGCGGGTTGTGATTACCCGGTTTACTTGGTTTTCGGCCCAATATTCTCCCCCGTAATCATAATCGCTGTGTCTTCAATGTCTTTATTTTTGTTTAATCCTTCGAACCACTTTTGAAATAATAGTGCTCCAAAAGTGTGTCTTGACTCTAGGTTTTCTTCCGTTATTTTCTTTGACTTGTTGATCTTCCTCACTTAGTTTATTATAATCTTGATCATGTCCTCCTTCATCTGCCTCTAGTATACTTTCTCCAAACTTTGAGTCTTTATCATCATAGTCTTTTGAAAAACGAATACTTTCATATGTTGGTGTATCCTTGCTAGATTTCCTTTATGTCTTATTGAAGCTTGTGGACGCCATTAACAATGTTGGTTCTAACTCTTCTTCTACAAGGTTCGATGCTTCTCGTCTTTGTTGTCTTTGATCTCTTTTATGGCAATGTAAGGCATAATGTCCATATTCATTGCAATTGTAACATTTTACATTGCTAAAATCTCTAGGCTTTTTCATTGCTTCGTTGTAATCTTGTGAGAAATTTCCTTCTTTTCCATGTTTTCTGACATTGTTACGATTTCGGTTATGTGGTGGAATGTATCTTCCTCTTCCTTGATTATCATAGTGATGTCTTTGACCATTATCGTTGTGTTTTGCAAATAATAGTTTATCTTGATCTTTGAATGATCTTCCTTTCTTAACCTTTATTCTTTCTTCAAAGGTTTTCAATCTACCAATAGCTTCGTCTACTGACATCTCGTCTAAATCTGAGTATTGTTCAATGGATGCAACAATCTGAAGAAATTTGTCAGGTACGGCATTTAATAATTTGCGTACGATAATATAATCTTCAATTGTGTGCCCTAGACTGGCGGCTTTGTTTACTAGTGTTGTTAATTTTTCAGTGAAGGTGTTGATTGTCTCATCGTCCTTCATGTGTAACATCTTAAAATCGGATTTGAGTATTTGTAGTCTTGCTTGTTAAACTCTTTCTTCACCAATATGTCTAGTTTTCAAAGTATCCCATATAGCTTTCGCGGTTTTGTGTTTTGTAATTTGAAGCAATTGTTCTTCTGGTAAGGCTTGGTAAATGAATGCGATAGCAGTTTTGTCTTTTTTGTTATCTGCTTGGGTTTTTTCATTTGGTTCTATCATTTCCCATAAACCATTCGCTTCGAGAATGATTTGCATTCGAATTGCCCAAGTTGTGTAGTTTGCCCCTTTCAACACAGGGCATTGAAAATGGGTTGTTGACCCAATTTCGTTTATTTTAGATGTATTATCTTTTCCAGACATTTAAAAATTGATTATTTGAATCTGATATAACATGCTTATAAATCTTCTGAAACTTTGTTAAAAACAACCTTAATGATGTAAATCTTAAAATCTTTTAAACCTTTAAAACTTTATAAAATCTTAAAGTTTAGAAACCTTAATCCTTAAAAATCTCTCAAACTTTATATATTGCTTATCATAAGCCAAATAAGTAAAATCTTAAAAAAAACTTTTCTTATCATAAACCAAATAAGAAGTCTTGAAATTTTTAACCGAATAACCTAAGGTTAATTACTCTTTAAAAATTATTCTATCGATATAGTAAGTAGTGTATTCACTAGGTTACTATATTTCTATCTTCGGGTTTTAGGAAAAAGTTACAAACCTAAAAGTTAAGGGTAACTTTCTAAAAGATCTAAACCTATATATCTAAAATGATATATAAATAAAAGGAAAGTGGAGGGGTGATTTTGGTTTATTGTTGAAACCTGTTAGGGTTAATATTAACCCGGTGTCCCCTTTCTTTTATTTGTCCACCCCTTTTTGTGTGTGGAGTTCCTCTCTCCTTGGGGTTTGGTCCTTCTCTTCTTCTCTGGTGTTTGACCAGCGATGGCGATGGCGATTGTTAATCGCTCTTCTCCTTCTTCTTGTGTTCGTAACCACGGGCTCCCTGATTTAATTTGTGTGAAACTAGGGTTTCGCTAAAATTGGGGATCTGATAAAACCGCCGCGAGTTTGGGGTTTTATTTGGGTAACCAGAATCGGTGATGATTCTTTTGAAGGTTTCGGATATTGAATCTTCAAAGGTGTGTTTGTTCCTCTTTTGATGATTTTGATTTTTCTGTCCCTTTTTTGTGATGACTTCGAGTTATCCTATTGTGATTTTTTCGTTTGAATCTTGTGAAAAAAAAAGATCTAACTGTGCCTAACCCTTGATTGAATTTCTGGGTTATGTTTTTCGGTTTATACTAGTTCTTGACAAGAGTTTGCGAGCGGATGAATCCCTTAGTTGCCAGTGATTAATCACTCGGTGGCGATTGCTGGATTCGTCTTGTAATCGTTTGACAAACACGAAATGATTTTGATTGTGTTTGGTTTTGATTTTGCAAACTATTTTTTTTATCCGAAAAAATTTGTGCGGTTGTTTTCTTTGATTCGAAACGAACACAGTGAGATTTTATAAAATGGTATATGATGATTTGGTTTAATCAACCAAAAGCTCTGATGCCAAATGTTGGATCAAAAAATCTAAATCGTAATCAAAATATACCAAATGCAATCATCTTTATAAATCTAAATCTATAATCAATCCGATGTTTGTTTACAATCTTTGTTTCATATTTATACAAACTAAAAGGGTGCGAGTAAAAGTTGCAACCCTTGGTAAAATAACTGATTTACAGTTATATAACTGTTTTTTTCAGTTATATAACCGCTTGTAACCGTCGGTTTGTCTAGCGGGTTGTGATTACCCGGTTTACTTGGTTTTCGGCCCAATATGTTTTATATAAGCATTAACAATCCCTTCAAAGGATGCAATGGTGAACTTCATTTATAGATTGACCAAAAATAAATATTGTTTAGAGCTTTACCACTTTCACTATTAGTTTGGATGTTGTGACCTCAGAAAAACATGATACATGTTTTTCCCTATTAGTTAACATTATGTCACGTACTTACCCAAGTATTTATGATAAAAACTAAACAGTGCAAATGATCTTACAAGAACCTTTTTATTTAGTATTGTTTTAGCTTCATGAACCACCAGAGAAGTATGTTATTTTATCTTTCTATAACAAGAGATCTACACTTTAGGTTTTAGCACACTTATGCTCATGTACAACATCTCTTTCTTAACTACATAAGTAAATATTTTGTTGAGAAATGCTAGCCACATTGTGTTTCGTGCAATTGTATATAATAGTTTAAGGTGTGTATGACATTTAAGGTGCTTAGAGATATGACATGAACACGTGTTGCACTTACATAACTCGGTTATCTCATAGTAGGGTCTTCAATCACAAGATTAAGTATGAATGGCGAGATTATTATGGTATAACTGAATTTAGGTTGTAAATTGGAGTTTTGGTTTTTATTCTCGATCGATTACATGTCTTTATTTATGAAAACAAAAAAGTTAGCGATTGTAGTTTGTAACTTTTATTTTTCATATTCGATGAACGTTTATCTCTTTCCATTCTTAATGCATTCAATAACTTATTTGGTATGTTTATAAGTTTTATTTTCCTTATTTTTTTCAACAATGTTTATTAACCAATGACGCGCTTATTTCTAAAAGTGGTGCTTATTACAATAGGTTTGATGTAGAAAGCTCTCACAATGGGAGACCAGGGTAAAAAAAATATAACAACAGCGTTTAAGAAATTGATAACTTCTATGTTTTTTATTACTTAATGTACAAGTCTTTTAATGTTTTGTCATGTACAATTTTTAATAAACTTAATACAAATTCTATACAGTTACTTCAAAAACCATAAAATATACTAAGTAATTACATAAACACAAACAAATTGACAAACATTGTAACTATAATATACAATTTTTATAAACCAATATTTAGAAAAAATAAAATAAAATGTAAACAATTATTACAAGTCATGCCCGCCCATCGAGCGGGCTTAGCCACTAGTATATATATATATATATATATATATATAATATAGTGAAGTGTTATATTGAGAACTCATTTAAGGTGCAGAACTTTATAGAACTATTTTAAATCAATCCGGACCCTTAA
>BQNB010015667.1:51586-68151 GCA_026074375.1 Tanacetum coccineum | reverse complement strand
TTTGTCGAAAAATGTTTAATGTTTCATTTGGCTATAACTTGGCCGTTTCAAGTTCAATTTTAATGTGCGATATATGAAAAACTATCTATTCGAAACAAGCTCTCCAAAAACTACTTTTACGCCTAATAGTGCTTAATCTAGCCTAATCTCTATTCACAACTAAACCACAACAAAACCACACCTAAAACTAACTTAATCCTTTTATTTCTATTGTTGCAACTCTCATTCAACTCTCATCTCACCAAGAACATAATATTGAACTAGTGAAACAAAGTAGCATCATTATTTATAAAATATTGTTTTATAATCTTTCAAAATTAAAACACAACATGAGGATGTATGGATCTTGAACATATAAGAAGAACATAAGTAAACCACAAAGAAAGGTTCAAGACACTTACAAGAATGAAGAACAAGTAGAGAAATCACAAGATCTGTACCCCAAAATAATAGATCTATAAAAACCCAACAACAAATCTTGAAACCCTAACTTAGATCTTGAAGAAACCTTTAAACCAAAGAACCAATACTTCAAAATACCTTAGATGTTTTTAGAAATGAACCTAGAATGCTTGGATTATCTAAGAAATCAAAGATATGGAAACCCTAAAAGGGGTGCTTGTTGCCGTGAGCTAGAGAGATGGGAAATTTTAATGAGGCTTGGAAAATGATATGAAACCTTAGTGTGTGTTATAATGGGGTATTTATAGGCCAAACGAAGGTTTAGGGTTACATGGTTTTAAGTATTAAGTGACCAACACACACCAAAGGTGTGTATGTGTGGTTCGGCCGAAACTAAGCCACAAGGACCATGTGGTTCATCTTTTTTAGTCTTGGTTCATTATACTTGGTCTTGATTTTAAATTTTGGTAAAATGAGGTCAAAGTGTGTAAGTATAATTTGTCTTGGTCTAACTTTAGGATATGTGCTTGAGAAAGACCCTCTCATGTGTCATTTTCACTACTTACATGCACACATGCATAATAAGACAAGGAAAGATGCCTTTGATTTAATTTCAAGGTTTAAGGTGCATTTGGTTTGGTTTTAGGCATCCAATATATAATAAGAGAAGAGGGTGAATGAAAATTTTGACTTAATAACATGAGATGGATGATAGCTAAAGTTTACACGAAAAGATTTCGAGTTTTCGGGGTTTCGTTAGGTCAAAAACGCAAAAACGCAATTTAATCGTTAAGAGAGAAAAATAAATACTGGGAGTGATCGTAAACTACAAAACACTTAGAAAAGAAAAAATAATTCATATAATATCTAAACTAATTAAAATCCGAAGTCGGAACGCGTCCGATGACGTTTTTCAGATTTACGCGGGTTAACTTCCCGGTAAACTGCCGGATTCAAACGTAACGTATAAAAATAAAAAATAATGATCGGAAAAGTTTAAAATATTGACTTAAAATTTTTGGGGTGTGAAATTCTTCCCCCGTTAAAGAATCTTTGTACTCAAAGCTTAAGACGTGGGCTAAGGGTTAACGAAAATATAAGGATATTTTTCTTCATTTGGTCCTCGCACTCCTAAGTAAACTCGGGCCCTCGTCTCGAATTCCAACTGACCTTCACGATTGGAATGCGGCTTTGCTTTATCCGTTTAACTTCTTGATCCATAATTTCAACTGGTTCTTCAATGAAATTAAGCTTGTCATCAATTTGGATCTCATCCAATGGAATAGCTAGTGGTTCGTCTATGAAACACTTCTTCAAATTGGAAACATGAAAAGTACTATGAACTCGGCTCAATTTATCTGGGAGTTCAAGTCGATAAGCAAGCGTTCCCACTTTAGCAAGAATCTTGAAAGGTCCAATATAGCGAGGGTTCAGCTTCCCCCGTTTGCCGAAACGTATCACCCCTTTTCATGGTGACACCATTAGCATGACCTTATCTCCAACCTCAAATTCTAATGGCTTACGTCTCCTATCGGCGTAGCTCTCCTGTCTATCTCGTGCAGCTTAAATATGCTTCTTGATCCGAATGATCTTCTCAGTTGTTTCATGAACAATTTCCGAACCAATGAGCTGAGCGTCACCAACCTCAACCCAACAAATAAGCGATTGACATTTTCGATCGTAGAGAGCTTCAAACGGTGCAGTTTTGATACTCGTGTGATAACTGTTGTTGTAGGAAAACTCCACCAAAGGTAGGTGTCTATCCCAACCTTTCCCAAAATCAATCACACAAGCACGAAGCATGTCCTCTAAGGTTTGGTTTGTTCTCTCACTCTGACCATCAGTCTGTGGATGGTAAGCCGTACTCCATGTCAATTGAAGTAACCTTGGATTTGTCAGTTGATTGCCAGAATTGAGTTGTGAACCTTACTGTCTCGGTCAGAAATAATCAAAACTGGCACACCATGTCTCGAGACTACTTCCTTCAAGTATTGTCTTGTTAACTTCTACATTGAGTCGGTTTCCTTCATTGGTAAGAAATGAGCAGACTTTGTGAGTCGGTCTACAATTACCCAAATTGTATCTTGACCAGACGATGTCTTTGGTAACTTAGTAACGAAATCCATAGTAATGTTCTCCCACTTCCATACTGGGATCACAGGTTGAACCAACAAACCGGATGGTTTTTGGTATTCGGCCTTGACTTTAGCACAGGTCAAACATTTACTCACGTAAGTGGCAATCTCAGCTTTCATATTCGGCCACCAGTACAGTTTCTTTAACTCCTGATACATCTTGTCCGATCCAGGATGTATCGAATACTTTGACTTATGCGACTCGTGCATAATTAACTCCCTTAATTTACCATGGCAAGGTATCCAACTCCTCCCATTCAAACATAACGTTCCATCAGCACGTGGCTCTAGCTTCTTAATCATACCACACAGATCTTCTGTTCCATAATTCTCCTCTTTTCTTGCCTTAACCTAGGCATCTAAGATCTCCACAGGGAGGTTCAGACCAATCATCATAACCAAAGCTCGAACTCGTAGTGGTTTGTTTTGTTCCTTTCGGCTTAAGGCATCCGCCATCACGTTCGCCTTTCCCGGATGATAACAAATCTCGCAGTCGTAATCACTCAACAACTCTAACCATCTACGTTGTCTCATGTTCAACTCTTTCTGATCAAGAATATGCTACAAGCTCTTATGATCAGTGAACACAACGCACTTCGTGCCGTACAAATAATGTCTCCACATTTTGAGAGCAAATACTATAATTCTTCCCACGAATCTTAAGTTGGCGTGACATGTAGGCTATTACCTTCTCTCTTTGCATCAAAACTGCGCCCAACCCCTTTTCGAGATGATCACTGTAAAACCATGAGTTTTACTCTTCCTTCGGAAAGCCAAAATCGTGCATACCACAACTTCTGCTTTAACAGTTGAAATGCAGCTTCTGCTTTTCTTACTCTAATCAAACTTTACATTCTTCTAAGTCAGCTTCGTCATAGGTTTGGCAATTTTTGAGAAACCTTCGATAAATCATCGGTAATAGCCAGCAAGACCTAGAAATTGACGAATCTCTATTGGAGTCTTGGGCGATGCCCAATCCTTTATTGACTCAATCTTAGCTGGGCCAAGGTGAATTCTTCACTATCTCAATCACGTGACAAGAAATTTGTACCTTCGACAGCTAAAATTTACACTTTGAAAACTTGGCGTACAATTCTTCCTTCTTAAGCAACTCCAAAATTAACTTAAGATGTTCTGCATGCTCTTCCTTACTCTTGGAGTAGATCAAGATGTCATCAATAAAAATGATCATGAAATTATCCAGATATGGCTTGCACACTCGATTCATCAGATCCATGAATATGCCAGTGCGTTGGTCAGTCTAATCGGCATCACTTGAAATCATCAGTGCCGTAACGTGTTATAAACGATGTATTTGGAATGTATTACTCCCGAAATCTTAAGTTGGTGATAACTGATCTTCAGGTCGATCTTCGAGTAGACTCTTGATCCTTGCAACTGATCAAATAAGTCGTCCGATTCTCAGGAGTGGTTTCGATTGTCAAGTCAGCTTGTTCAAGCTCGCGGTAATCGATACACATCCGAAAAGATCCATTTTTCTTTTTCATAAACAAGACCGGGGCTCCCTAGGGTGAGGAACTCGGTCTTATAAATCCCTTGTCAGAAAGTTCTTGAAGTTGAGTAGAAAATTCTTGCAGTTTTGACGGTGCTAATCTATACGGGGTTACGGGCCACAGGCTTGCAGCACCAGGGACCAAGTCAATTTGAAATTCAACTTGTCGCATAGGCGGTAGCCCAGGCAAGTCTTCTGGAAAGATCTCTGGAAAGTCCCGTACAGTCGGCACGTCCTCAAGTCACTTCTCTTCCGACTTGTCTTCGGTTTCCTTCTTCATAATTTGTGCCAGAAAAATCGGGCAACCTCTCTTAATATATTTCTGAGTCTTAGTGCATGATATAATGGCTTACAACTTTTGATTCTTCTCTCCTTTGCCGTCTATAATCACTTGATTTATCAAATATTCATCTCCATAGGGAATTCGTACAATCTTTTCATAGCAATAAATCTCGCATGTTGTTTCGATAATCAATCCATGCGATGTGACGTCGAAACTACCAATTTCTTTGGGCATTAGGTCAAATTAATCGGGTGACCTAAACAATCCTAACATATAACCCTAAGTACAGTATAGTCAGATGCTATTAGCTTTCGTTAAAACCTAGCTCATAGGGTACTTAATGTCTATGATAGAAGGGACGATGTCTCTTACTAAGGAATTAAAAAAAAATTTGGGTAAGAAATTTTTGTTGGCTTGGTTTTGATAAAATGTAATAATTATGTTACCTTTTCTTTATTTCTTGACCATTTAGATAACTTGGACGTATGAGGGAAATTTCTAATTTTCTCATTCTGTCCAACGAATGAGGATAAGTCCTATTATGTTCTAAAATCTTTAATCCGTAATTTACAGTGACATTCATGGAGCGTGACTCGGTCTCCTTGGTAATGGAACGGTGTTCTCTATATGGTAATATTTGTTTTTTTTTTTATGGAAATATACTTAGTTACAGAGCTTTACTATTGCGTCCTACATATGACAGACTTAATTGCAAACACGCGCGCAAAATATTGTAAAATATGAAAGATGATCTAAAAATCTTATCTGAAAAATTGTAGAGAAGAGAAAAAGAAAGTATAGAAGTGGAAGTTAAATAGATTTGCCAAAATTGTGAGGTGGACTACTCTTTAGATAGGATTGGTCCCTCACTGAATTATACATAGGTGATCAGGCTATGTATAATTTAGGTACTAACGATAAAATGCTCGTTTCGTCAAACTAGTGTTATGTTTAAAATTTTGTATGGTATAAACAGTGTTGTTTCTAAGGTAGAAAAGCAGTTCGTGAAAACGAGAACATTGTAATTTATATAATGACACAAGATATTTCGTAAGACTTAGTAGAAATAGTTTAAGAGATGATACCAAAATAGTTTACGAGAAAATCACGTGATAGTTTATAGTGTAAGAGTGAGGGGTCTATAAAATGGTAACAAATGGTCTACGAGTTGACAACCAAATGGCTTATATTGCGACAACGAAATAGTTTATCAAAGACTTGAAGTAGTTCGTAGGATGACGTCGAAATAGTTTATAAATGATAATGAAATAGTTCATGAGGTGACAACGAAATGGTTTGTAAAATGACTGCAAGGTAACTTTTAATAAGGTAGCAAAAGAGTTTATAAATAACTGTAATATAGGTTATAAGATGGAAATGAATTAATTCATTAAATGATAGCCAGATAAGTATGAGGTTAATTAGTAGGAAAATTCATAATGATGTTGACAAACGGTTTATGTAATAATATCAATAGTTTATAAGGTGTAGCCAATATTGATTTATAATATCGATGACAAAATGTTTTATAATCGTCGACCTATACAGGTTAACAAGATGAAACAAGTAAGTTAGTTTAAAATGGTTTGGAATTTAGTTTGTGAATTGGATTGTAAGAAATAATTTTTAAGAAAATCACAAAATGGTTTATGGGGTGACAACAAAATTGCTTACGAAATGGCACAAGATTAGTTTATAAAATGCTAGCAGCGAAATGATTTGATAAGATGGTAGTGACTTAAGGAGTATCTTACTTAAATAAAGAGAGAAATTAAGTGTAACTGACGGAATCATCATGACACATACATTAACAGGAAAATTTAAAACATCTACTCAATACAACGATAATTATAGGAAAAGTATAATGGGAATATAGTCTAAGATGACTTTGACTTAGGACACTAGGTTAAGGCGGGAAGATCTCTTCTTAAGAATTGGTCTTGTCTTTGACGGACATAGAGTTCTCGCGAGCGTTTTCTTCTAAATTTGGTTCACTTGGTTCCGTTTCTCAACTTCTGGGCATTCATTCCTTAAAATGTCCTAGCCTTCTCATTCATAGAAGTTAATGGTAGCCTTTGGATTTTTGCCATGGGTTTTCTGGGTTCTTTGCAGCAAACGGGATGTTTACAATCCCTAGTCATTGTGACAACCCTTTGGTAATGTGGTTTAAATATAATCATACCTTTGACCACTTTATAAACAGTCTTAAAGGACCATAAGCGTACTAAATTTACATTGTATTTATTTTGGGGTTTCACTTATATTTATGCAGGAACGGATATTCCGACAAAAGGATGAAAAAACAAGCCAAAAGGACAAAACGAGCACGGAAACGGAAATGAGCATTAAAAAGCCAAAGTGAATAAGTCAAAGTCAACCGTAAACCCAAAAAGTCAACCCAAAAAGTCATGTCAAAAGATCAAAGCCAAAACCGAGAAATGTTAAATAGGCCACCCGTACCATCTCAATAAGTGGCGTCAGCCCATTTAATCATTATGAAGTCCATCAAAGGGCAATCCGCTTATATAACCAAACCGGCCAAAACCAATTTCTTGGCCCAATCCCTACATAACAGTGCTAAGCCCCAAAACCCTTTTCACCTTAACACTGTTAGTCCTTAAAGGATCATCCTTGCAACACAAGTATACAATCTGAGGGGTCATTTCTGCCAAACCTCCAAACTGTACCACACAAAAGGACCTTTTCATGCAACATCACCTTACACAACGATATGGTCCAATCTTGCCATCCCAACAAAACTACAATCAGTTACACTAATCAAACTTTTCCCGCCAAGTCACTGTTTATCATCCCTGTTAATTTTCACCTCGATTCCTGCACCTACAGAGAAACCTATCACTTTCTCAACCAAACCCCACATCACATGGATTAATTGCCACCTTGGCAATCCTGAGAATTTTCATTGGATGAAGAGAATGAAGACAAAGAATGGAGGGCTATGATGAAAGTACTTGGAGAGCACTCAAATTGGATGGCTAGGATTACTTTTGGAGCTACCTCATACAAGAAACACAAGTGCTCTGCCTCTCACAGAAGAAGCACAAGTGAAGACCAAAGACTTGAAGATTTTTAAGCATAAATAGAAGCCACTATAGCTCATTTTAGAAGTGTCTGGTCTTGTTTTATCTAATTAGAGCATTTTAATACTGTCATTTACATTTTATAAGCATTGTAATCCTTTTTTTAAGCTAATGAAATTTTAAGTTTTCTTTAAATATTGTCATTTACTTTACTTATCTTTTAAATACTGTTATTAAGCTCTTAAATAAGCTTTTGGTTCATTCAAAGCTTATAGAAAAGCTTGTTTTCATTACTGTCCTAAAAATTAAGAAAATTCACCAAAAATTCACCCCTAAATTACCACAGCTTATTTTGAAGAAAAAGCCAAACTTGGAAGGGCTTTTTTTGACCATTACTAGCTTGTCTTTGACAAAGCTTTGAGCTTGTAGATCAGCTTCTAATAAGCTTATTTGCCTTGTTTTGAGCAAGGGCTTTGTAAGTTTCCATTTTCTTATTTTTTAAGTTTTTGCTTATTTACTGTTTCTATGCTTATTACTGCTTATGTTCCTGCTTATTATTGCTTATTATTGTTGTTTTATGCTTATTTGTCTTTGATTATTGCTTATATGTCTTTTACTTAAGTTTTTGCTTAAAACTGTTATATTTAGCTATTTATACTGCTTATCTTTGTTTGCTTGTTTAAAGTGCTTATCCTCTGTTGAAATTTGCTCATTATTGGATAATATTACTTTGTTATTATCTGGTTTCAAAACTCCCTGCTTAAATCGTTAAAAAACACTTTAAAAATGGTTTTTGATAATTTAAAGGGATGTTTGGGTCAGTGAACAAAGTGGGTTAAAATTGGTTCAAAAATTGTTTGGGTCACTTAGCCAACTTTGGCTAGCTTTATTTAAGTCATTTTAAGCTGTTTTTAAGAATTTTTAAGTTTAAAAGCTTGTTTTAAGGTTTTATTTAAAAGTTGTTAAAATCTGTGGTGACAAGACAATTTTATATAGCTTATTTGACTAAGATTTTTTTTAACCGCTTTTAAGTCTTGATTTTGTGTTCTCTTTAGTGTTAAAATGCAGTAGTGTAGTGTGCTTTTGTATTGTGAAATACCAACTAAAATCTGTCAAGTGAAATTTTCAGTTTTTAAGTTTTCAAAAGCCATTTTTCCTTCTTATTTTAGCTTAGTTAAAATTAATTTTAGAGTCTGCATTTTTGAGCATAAGCTCATTGTTTGTCTATCTTCATCTGTTTTCATTAAAGTTGTGTGTTTACAACTTATTTATAAGCTGTGTAAAAATTTTTAGAAAAAAAAGGCAAAAAGGGAAAGTGGAAGTCCAAGGTGAGCAAGGCTCGAACCTTGGACCTCAACTCTCAACTATGTATAAACAACTGCTCTCACAATCGACCCTTAGGTCTTTTTAGTTTTCATTTGCAAAAATTTATTCTTTAACCCTTTTTAGCCAAGTTAGCTTATAAGCCCTTTTCTGCTTATTTCGTAGCTTATTTAATAAGCTGTGTTCATCATTTTATTTTTCTTAGGACTATCATAGTACAAAGCACTTTTAGTATTTTTTAGATTTTTCCCAATTCATTTAGTATTTTTAATATTTAATTTTGATTAAAACTGTTTTTAATTCATAATAAATTAAATGAAAGTCAAAAAATTATAATTCTTTTTTTTTTAAATTTTCTTTTATCATTTAGGATTGTTAAAAATTAATTTTGCTTTCGTAGGGAAATTTGTAAAATTTGGTTTTTTAAAGAACGGGATTTGAATCTTGTTATCGTTTTTAGGTTTTAAGCTTTAATTGCTTTCGTTTTTAGGTTTTCTTTACTTGTCTTTGCTTATTATTAGTAGAGTTAGAAATATAAACCTAAAAACTTATTAACCATTCAAACACGCGATCATGAACGTAACCTCGATTTTCAATTCACGCCTCGACGGGAAACGACCCGGAAAGGTTTTTTAGGGATTTTGCTTTGGTTAAAAGTAATTTCCTCTTTTAAAAGCCTTACGGAACACTTATCTCTCTATTATTGATCTTATCCTTATTATATATTTATATTATATTATATTTATATATATATTAAGCGACGAGAGTCAATTTTTGGCACCGCTGCCGGGGAGGTGTGATACGATATTCGTGTTTCGTTTAAAGATTAGTTTTTAAAGACCCTTCCTCGTGAAGTTATCATTTTCCGTTTGTGAATATTTTTTTATTATTAAAAATTAAAAAATACCAACAATACTTTTCCTAAAGTATTGAAAGTACCAAAAAAATTAAAAAACCAACAAAACAAATCGTGTTGTTAATCGTTATAATCGGCTCACCTTTGAATTACAAACTATAAGGAGGGTATAAGGCGGGCTTGATCCAAGGAACATCGCCCAAAAAGGAAGAACGCTTTTAAATCGCTTCGGCGTGCTAATTCCTTCCGCTCTCTTGTGCGTAGTTTAAAGAGCTACCGTGGACTTTTAACATCCGGTTACCAAAAATATTGTGTTGTTCTTGTATTTAGTACATGCGCACTCGCTCTTCTTCGAATCTAGTTGGTGAATCTTCTCCTAATCCAACTACTTCAAATCCGAAACGTCGTAACCGTAGACGTTCAAAGCAACCTTTTTCTCTTGAAGAATCTCCCGTAGATACGATGGCCGATCAACGTACTATGGCGGAATTGCTCCGTGCACCCACCGAGGGTTATGCGGAGGCAATCGTGGTTCCACCAATTCTTGCTGAGCATTTCGAGCTCAAGCATAGTCTCATTAATATGATGACTTCGGACCAATTCTTTGGACTTAAGAAAGACAATCCTCATGATTACATTCGTTGGTTTAACAAAATAACTTCCACAATAAAATACAAGGATGTGCCTAATTCGGCGATTAAGCTTATGCTTTTTTCCATTCTCTCTTACGGGGGCAGCCCGTCGTTGGCTTGAAAAAGAACCCCCTCGTTCTATTCTCACTTGGGATGATCTTGTTTCCAAATTCATTAATGAATTCTTTCCTCCCTCAAGAACGACAAATCTCCGAAATGAAATTTCCACCTTTCAACAACGTTTTGATGAATCGTTTCATGAGGCATGGGACCATTACAAAGATCTCCTTCGTGCATGCCCTCATCATGGTTTTACTGAATTGTATCAACTTGATACCTTCTACAATGCCTTAAACCCGACCGACCAAGATTCTTTGAATTCTACCGTCGGTGGCAATCTTTTGGAAAGACGTACTCAAAATATGTTAACGATTATCGAAAACAAATCCAAGGTCCGCAATTCACGAAACAAATTGATTGTTTCTCAAGTGAAATCAAGTGATGTTAATTCTTCTTCTTCTAATGAGATAGCCAAACTTACTCATGTAGTAAATCAGCAAACAAGTGTTGTGACTACCGCCATGACCGCTATTCTCATACAATTTCAAGCAACCCCACCTCCAGCTTCCGTAAAAGCTGTTGAGGAAATTTGTGTTACTTGTGGTAGTGCTTATCCTTATTATCAGTGTCTCGCCGCCGATGGCAACACTTTTCGAGATAATATTCAAGGATACATTTCCGCAGCTGCGGTTAACTACAATCAGGCTAATTTCGGTAATCGTCCTCCGAGTGTGGCTAATTAAATTAGACCACCGGGTTTTGCTCAACCCAATGTGCAAAATAATCAAAACCGGTTTAGCCAACCTCAAGGATATAATCGAGTAAGCAATTTCAATCAAGATACATCTTATCAAGCTCCAACCCAACAAAATCAAGTTGTGCCTTTAAGTGAGTTGGAGAAAACTAAGAAGATAAATGAGGTTAATATAAAAGCCATGAAAGCTCAAATTAACAATGTGAAAAATGAGTTAAGAAATGAAATGCAAACTTCGATTCAAGCTTCAATGCCTAACCAAACCAATGAGTTTAAGAACATGATGGCTAGCTTTTTCCAAATGAACACCGCTTCTACCTCGGGTTCGGGATCACTCCCTAGCAACACCATTGCTAACCCGAAAGGTGAATTGAAAGCCATCACCACCCAAAGTGGTCTTGTTCTTGATGGACCTTCCATTCCTATGCCTCCTCTATTTATTAATCTGGAGGAGGATGAACGTGCATAGAAGACTTTAACGGACCTGGAACTCGTTGAGTATACCATTAAGGTCCCACCTCCTCTTGTCTAAAAACCTAAACCAACTTCTCTAAAGAATTATGTGGTGCACAAAAGGGATCCTCTTCAGCCTAATATCCCTTATCCCTCAAGAATGCACCAAGAAAAACAACAAGAGAAAGATGAAGTCCAAATTCACAAATTTTGGCAAATGTTCAAACAACTTCACATCAATATCTCTCTTGCCGATTCTTTGATTCTAATCCCGAAATACCAAAAGATGCTTAAAAGTCTCCTTTCCAATAAAGAGAAACTTTTAGAGCTGGCAAACATACCCCTTAATGAAAATTGCTCAGCGGTTATCCTTAAGAAGTTACCCGAGAAACTTGGAGACCGTGGGAAATTTCTCATTCCGTGTGGTTTTAGTAAGCTCAAGTTCAAGGCCCTAGCCGATCTAGGTGCTAGCATCAACTTGATGCCACTCTTGTTTTGGAAAAAGTTAGGTTTACCTGAGCTTATTTCCACCTGCATAACCTTTGAACTAGCTAACCAGGCAATTTGTACATCGGCTAGAATTGCAAGAGATGTCTTTGTTCCGGTTGGAAAGTTCAGATTCCCCTCTGATTTTGTCATCGTTGATTATGAAAGCGATCCTCTAGTCCCCTCCATCTTGGGAAGACCCTTCTTACGGACCGCTCGTGCTTTGATTGACGTTCACGGAGAAGAAATGATTCTTCGTGACGGTGATGAAAGATTAATCTTGAATATGAGACATGATACTTCAAGTTATTCTAACAAGCCTAAAAAAGAATCAATCAACATGATTGACATCTATAATGTCTCTTATAAAGATTATCTTGAGGACTTATTTGCAAATGAAAAGATAACAAATCATCAAAGTGGCAATCCTACTTTTTCTTCTCATACAGATTTAACTTTACCAGAAGTTATCAATCCATTGAGTAGCAATCCCACTCTGATTTTGGAACCCATGACCAAGTCTTTTTCTTCTCCCACACTTACTTCCCTACAAGAAAGTGATTTAATTTGGGAAGAATTCGAAGCTTATCTCGCAAGTGATTCATTTCCACCAGGAAATGATGATCCAGTCGACCTTTTACTCGAGGAGTTCGCCGATGAACTCGCTCTTATTACATTTCCACCAGGAAATGATGATCTTCCTTTTGATATCGAATCCGATCTTAGAGAAATAGAATATTTGCTTAACCATGATCCTACCAAGGAAATGGATTCTATTCTCGAGGATTCGGTTGATGAGGGTAATCTTGCAGATCCTAATAACGATCTTGTTGATACCATTCCTAAGATGTTCACCGATGAACATACTCTTGATTATTCATATCCACCATTATATGATGATGTCGATGATGATCTTGTTGAACTTGAGTCCGATAATGATAATGTTTATGATGATCCATTTGACTCCAAGGAAGATAAAATCAAAGAGTCTAAACTCTTGATTGATGAACTTAATCCCCCTAGATCAAGTGATTTCCTTCTTTCCCCCAAGTGTAACTCGGTTTTCTATGAGGCTTTTTCCGAGGTTGATGCTTTGCCTTCAACCAATAACGAGGACAAGGTATTTAATCCAGGTATACTCATTTATGAGAACCTTTTTGAAGTCACTATTCGAGTAACACCGGATAAGAATGTAAAGAAGCTATCCTCATCTAATGCTTCTTTAATTCTTGAGGATTTTAATCCCCTTCTTTATGAACTTCCTTTCCACAAAGAAGTTCCCGGGTCCGAAACTCTACTCTCGTTTTCATCCAAAAATGAGGAAAAAGTTTTCAACCCCGGGATTCTCACTTCTAAAGGAGTTCATACTTCTCTTCTCCTGGAATTATCTCATCGAGGCCCTAAAGCTTTCAAAGTCATTAAAATTTTTGAAAGCCCAATGGAGATTTTTTCTTGCTCTTATGGAGAGGACATCCGTGTTTTGGATGTTCCGTGTCTCCATTTCTATCCCCCTTGACCAGTTCAAGTATGGGGGGATCGGGTCAAGCTAAGTGACCTTAAACAAGCGCTTCATGGGTGGCAACCCATGTTTATCTTAATATGTTTATAATAGTAGTAATGAATAAGTGTGTTGTGTGAGAGGCTCGCCTCTTCCGTTGTCCGTGTTTCGTGTTTTGTGATTGTATGTCCAGGATTGTCTCGGATTTTTGAAGTCTCTCGTGCTCGCAGTTTTTATCCTTCGATCACTCGAGCTTCAAATCCTCAGCTTTATTATGGGAATCCAATATCCAATCTTATCGACTAACGTTTATCTTTGAGCATACTTAATAAACGGCTTAGGATTTACGTAGAGACCCTTCTTAAAACATTGAGGACAATGTTTAGTTCTAGTATGGGGGGATCTATCGATTTGATTGTGCCTGCAGTCGTTGTTTTCACGTAATCCCGTTTTTACCACCAAAATTTTAAAAAAATATTGTGATTTTGTGCAAAAATTGAAAATTTTCAAAAAGAAAATAAGTGTTTTGTCACAATTTTGACTTTCCTGCTGGGTAGAATAAGAATAAATTTTGACTCGATCGAGCGTGTTGAGCTCTAGCTTGTTCCTTAACTTTTAGACTAAGCATTCGCGGATCTTTGCGAAGAACGAGAAATGATAGAGTTAAGTATGAGTTAGATGCTAAACAAGGATTAGTTGGAAATCTTAAGAGCTCATAAGTGTAGTTTGTGGCTTTTCTCTCCCATAAGCTTCTAACCGGATTAATAATACGTGCTCTCTTCGAAAATTAAACTTAAATCAACAATTTTTGAAGTATAGTCGATATCAATAATTTTAGTTCAAATTTATACTTAAATTTTCTAAAAAGAAATTTTCTCTATATCGTGGTATTATATGTTAAAAAAATGAGGTAATAATAATAATAAACTGTGGGCTAATAAAAGTTTACTGCATCTTGCCGGCTCACAACCGATGTTGCAGTCTTCTAAATAAGGCACATAGTATTTATCCGAGACTGATAAAAGTTTGCTGCATCTTGCCGGCTCACAACCGATGTTGCAGCCTTCTAAAAGGTCGAGGATTTCATTAGTTTAAAGGATGTGTAATTATATTAAGTGTAGTAAATGTGATTTAATAAATATAGAGAAAATCTCTTTTTCTTAAATTTAAATATGCTTTTGAACTAAGACTATTTCGTTTTAAGTTGTGATTTTATGTATAAACGGGAAACCTAAGAGTTTTTGAAACCGAAGGTCCGTGAGTCCCGATACTAGTCTCTGTGGGGTGTCAAAAGCCTGGTCACTTAGCCGCAAGGTTGGGATGTGTCGAGACGAAAGTCGCTACATGGGATGATCTCGCCTTCAAACTCATTATTCTCGGGTGGAACGTGAAGCATAGAAATTTTGCAAAACGTTGATCCATGGTTGAAATTCGAAATGGCACATTCACCTAATTCACCTGAGATAAGGGAAAATAATTGAGCCGGGAGCTAAAAGTTCACAAAGTCACAAGTATGAGTAGTTGTTAGCATCTTAGACTTATATTTAATGGTGGATTTCGTTTTTAAGTCTTGTTTTTGACAAGTAAAAAGTCGAGGACATGAATTTAACCTTTTTTGGGGCATTTTATGATAAAGGCGTCTTGTTCTATGACCCTTAAAGTTATAAAATAACGAAAGTCAAACATGTTAGTTAGTTTGTTAAAAAAGAAAATACAAAAAATAGAAAAATGAAAAGAACAAAAATATTTAGGGAAAAAGTGAAGTATTATTTAAAAAATTGTAAAACGGGGCTTTTCCAAAGCTATTGATTCTTTTAATTCCCCTTGATGAACACTTAGCTTCTTTTCGAGTAATTAGTCGATTGGGGATTGAGATTCATGGTTTTCTTAAGTGTTTACTTATGAACATAGCGAGAGGACACGGCAATAGTACAGTATGGATACAAACACCATTTTTTTTGTATGTGTTTAAATACACATACCCTTTGCCTATAAAAACGACTAAAGACCCAAAAAACATATCAAAAATACATTTATTTGTGTATTTGCATTTTACACTTGTGGCAGGAAACGATATCACAAAAAGGACCAAAAATAAACCAAAACGGACACAACCGAGCTACAGACTGGAAATAACGTAAAAAGATATAAAGATCAAGTCAACAAGTCAATGACGAAGCCGGAAACAAAGAAATCTTAAATGGGCCAACCCGTACCCATCTAATGGGCCGGGTCAGTCCATTAAGACATCATGTATAAAGCCTTATACGTCTTAAAAGTCCAAGTTCATTCATTAACATAGCCGGCCCAATCCTTAGCCTAAAACCCTTTCACCTTAACACCGTTAGTTCTTTAGGGACTTTCCTTGCAACAAAAGAATACAACTTCAGGGACTGAAGTTGTTAAAACCGCAAACATGTACACCACAAAGGACGATCCATGCAACCACACTTATCAATCTTAGGGACTAAAGCTGCCAAATTCCCTATAACTTTCAACTTAAACCAAAAGGGCGCCAATACTGTTTATCTTCCCCAAAATTGCCTTTCCCTGCACCATGACAAACAGCAATTAAACACATCACTTTCCCTATCAAACCCCACCCCCAGCTAGAAAACAAAGCCACCTTGGCAATCCTACACCATTTTATTGGACAGAGGAAGAAGACACACAATCAAGGGCTCGGATCAAAGAACTTGGAGAACAAGAAAGATGAATGGCTATGATTAATTTTGCAACTCTCTCACATAAGAAACACACCCTCTCAACACCTCAGACAATGGGGTAACAGAAAAGACCATCAAAGAGGACCAAGACCTAATGTTTTAGTATATATAGGACCTTGTAAGCCATTTGTGGAATCGAGTTTTAATTTTTCAGCTTATATTAAGTTTTTAAGTTTATTGTAATTTACTTTTTAAAAAAAAGTCTTGTACTCTTGTTTTTAAGTTAATGAAATTTATGTTTTTAAGTTAAATCTTTTTTTTAAGATTAATGCATTTTATGTTATAAAACTGTTTTTGTAGGTCTTTAGATCATTCGATTAACAGAAGAACACACAAGATTAGACTTTAAATTGACTTGTATTAAAGAAAAACAAAGAACAATGGTGTGGCAACAAAACACACA
>BQNB010015667.1:2937-48708 GCA_026074375.1 Tanacetum coccineum | reverse complement strand
GCTATTGAGAAAGCTTGAAAATAAAATTGCTTAAAAACGGGAAATTACAAAGTAAAATTTTGAAACAAAAAACAACAACCGGAAAATGAGACCTAAGTGCTCTATTTATAGAGGAATGGGGAAGATAGGAGAGGGATTCTAGATTCATCCATTCAATCTCGACCCTTGATCATTGCCGAACAAATATAAGCCGTTTGATGAGATTAGTGAGGTGTCTTGGCCAATAAATGGATGCCACGTGGCCGTTTATGATTGGAGAGGGCTTATGAATGAGCTTGGGCATTTATAGAGGAGCGGGGTATGGGATTTTCGAAGTTGGGATGTGTAGAAAATTGGCGGGAAATTTTGTTTTGTCAGTTAGGGTTGTTACGGGAAACGCGGTTGTTTGTTTGAAAGTTTGGGATGTTGGCACATTTGGTCCTTGTGATTGCACCGCCCTTTCTAGTGTAAAAAGACAGTTTCAAAATGGCAATTTCACCCCTTGTTCTTTCTTTCTTCTTTTTCTTCCTTTATAAAACACATTTCCTCTTTTGCAACTTTGGTCCTTGAATCTTTAAAACTTCAAATGGCCTTTTAAACTTTGAAGATTTGTCACTTTCAGTCCTTTGACTTCAATTGGGGTCTTTGACTTTCTTTCTTTCTGTGTCGGGCTGATCCGGCTTTGATCTTTGGCTGATTCTTCACTCTTGTTCTTGTCTCTTTCGTTCCTTGTCGGTTTTTGACTGTTTTTGCTTCTTTTTGTCCTTGTAATCCTTTCCTGCACAATTAAACACAAAAGCACACTTTTTCTATTCTTTTGGCATTTTATTGGCTTTTATTTGGCAAAATCCCGGGTAAATTTAATATACAATTAAGCAAATATCAGCTTTCTGAAGGCAACTTCAAGATCAAAATCACAAAATTGCCCTACAGAGAATATATTATGTCCAAGTCCCTCCATGTAGTATACTCTTGAGATCACATTGTCACCAATAACATAATCTCCATAACCCATGATAGCTCCGAAGTGATCATTCCCGAATCTGACTGTCCCGATGAACTTTTCCACAAAATTCTTGAGCTTTGAACGATTCGCCGTTATATGTTTTGAACAACCAGAGTCCAGATACCAAAGGATGACCTGTACGACCTGCATTTAAAAATAGTCGAGTTTGGAGAGTTTGGAATTTTGGTTCCCCAATTTTTGTTGGCTGTAATGGTTTGCCAAAAACCATATGGTATTCAACTCACCAATGTTTAATGTACTGAGAGTTGAAATGGTTTTCAGTCAACCATGGACATGCACCTTTCTGGTGGCCAAAGGACTGACTACTCCAGAGTAAATGGCTAACTGGTAAAGAGACATCAAATCCATTTAAAATTTTCAATGATTCACCTCTCACAGGAGTTAACACACCTGGAAGTGATGAGAATAGCCTGAAACTATAGGATTTGATGTACATATAGTCAAATGTTGCTGATATAAAGGATTGCTGAAGAGCTTTGAAGAATAGTTGCTGCAGAGATCAAAAAGAGATGATTTGAAGTATTGCAGATCAAGAATAATTCAAAGAATTCTATTTACAACATCCTCAGGAAGCTCAAATAATTTAAAGTGAAGATCAAGAATATATTGAAGGAACTTGAAGTTCACAAGTGAAGATCAAGTTAGGGGAGGATTGTTGGGAAATAGATTGTAAAAGACTTAATACTGGTAGTATAACAGTTAAGTCTGGTAGTATTAGTTAGTTCTGGCAGTACTAAGTTAATACTGGCAGTACTAAGTTAAGTCTGGCAGTACTAAAGTTAGTACTGGTAGAGTAGCAGTACTATAGTTAGTACTGGTCATATTTAGTTAAGTCTGTTCTAGTTAAGTCTGTTTATGTAACAGAATAGTAATAGTTATCTTAGAGATATCTTAGGAAAGGATATGCATTATCCTTTCACACGTTTGTAAAGCCCATTAGGGTTTCTTTGGTGTATAAAAGGAACCCTAAGGCACAATGTTATGTACGTGATTAAAATATCAATAGAAGCATTAGAGCTTAATAGAAATCAATAGCAAATTAGTTTTATTGTTTCTTCTTAATTCTTGTGTTAAGATTCCGCATTAACATTTGATATTCATAGTTAGTGTCTCTCACATAGTTGATTTGGATTTATTCAAGTTAGCTATTATCTTACAAAGGCTATATAGATCCTAAACCGAGGACCTACAAGCTCATTATTGTTTACAAGTTTCTTTTATAAGCTCTTATAAGCTTATGCAATCTGTTCTAAACTTATATAAGGTTTTCCAATAGCTTGTTATGCGTTTACTGTTTCATTTTACCAAAAATTACTCATAAGTGTTCAAAAATCATGAAGCATGGTAAATTGTGGATGGCCATGGTATTAATGCTTCATGGAAAGCTATAGGTTGATTTGTAAGCTGGTTTAGGTGTTTGCCTTGTAGTTTTAAAGCTTGGGACCAATTGTAAGTTCCAAATTTAGTTTTCAGCTTGTTATTACTGTTCAATAGTTTATTCTGTTAATTTTGCTTATTATTGCTTAAGATCTATTAGGTTGTGCTTAAATGTCCTCATTATTACTTGTCTTAATCTGTTCTATCAATTTGCAGCTTATCATTATCTGTTTTTAGCTTTTAAATAACTTTTTAGTTTTAAAGGAGTGTTTAGGTCAAGGTTATAAAACGAATAAAAAGGGGTATAAAATGTCTTTGGTCCTCAAATCACTTTCATTTAGCCTTAATTCAGTCTTTAAGTTAGTTTTTTCAAGTTTTTAAAGTTTAAAAATCAAATCTTAGGTTCAATATATTCAATGTTTAAATCTGTGGAAATCTGGTTTAAAATTCAGCTTGTATGATTTGAATTTTGATTTGGTGCCATGTAGTGTTGTTTTCATATTGTATTTTGTGCCTTAATGCAGTAGTATCAAGATTTGGTTAAAGTGCAATTGCCATAATGGTTTTAGTCAAAATCTGTCTAAAATAACAAGCCTCTTTTTCAAAGTTTAAAGTCCATCTTTCAAATGCAAATTCAGATAAGTAAAAATATGTTTTAGCTTTTTAAATTTCTTTTATAAGTAGTTTGTGGTATGAAATTTATCTGTTTTAGCTTATTTAGTACTTTAAACTTATTTTACTAGCTTATTTATAAGGATGCAAAAGCCAATTTCTTTTTTAAGAAAAAACAAAAATAGTGCATTCTGTGTAAGTAGCCCTTTTCATTTGGCTTTTTCATGGCTTATTTTAATTTCAAAATGCTTTTTAATTGTTGATTATTGTAGCTTAGAGGATAATCTTGGATTGTACATAAGCCATTAAGCCATAAGGATCCATTTTCTAGCTTAAAAATAAGCTAGAAAATGTCCATATGGCTGTTTGGCTAACAGTTTTAGCCAAAAAGCTTATATGCTTTTCAAAGCTTTCCAGCATATTTTCTTGGCTCATTTTTGTTTGTTAGTGCTTATTTAGGTTTAGTAATCATCTACTCTTAGCTTATTTACATTTGCAACTGCTTATTATATCTTATTATTAGTTTAAAATTTGAAAGTGGTTTAGTAGTTTGTCTTTGTGTCATTTATTTCAATAAGTTTTTAAATGCCTTTCTGCTTATTTTCCTAGCTTAAGTTTGTTTATAAATGCTTTTTTAAGTGTAGCTTGTTATTTGGTTTTGCTTATTTCCTTTTCCATTATGCTTATTAGTCATAAAAAAGCCAAAATCTTTAGCCTTAATGACTTAGTGTTTAAAAGTGCATATTGTCTGCTTATTTTTGCTTTTTGCCAGCTTATTTTAGAGTTTTATAAAAAGTTTCTTTTTTAAATTTTGTTAGTTTTGCTTATTTTATAAGTTTTAAAAAAAATGTTTGTTAAAAAGGAGAGGCCACTGGGGTCGAACCTGTGACCTCTCCCTTTATATACCAAAGCCTCAACACACACACTCACAACCAGCATCACCAGTAGGGCCATCTGGTTTTACTTTGCACAATTTAATACTTATACCCTTTTTCCCCTTTTAGCTTTCAGCCTTTATTAGCTTATTTCTAGCTTATTCCAATAAGTTGTTGAACCCAGCTCATTTTTCTTAGGTTTAGCTTAGTTCAAACTACTTTTCATGAATTTTTCAGATTTTTCCAAATTCGTTTAGTATTTTTAATTAATTTTTTAGATTAAATTAGTTTTAGATTCATAATAAAAAATATAAAAGTCAAAAAAATATAATTCTTTTTTCTAAAATTTTATTTTGTCATTTATGATTGTTAAAAAATAAATTTGCATTTTTAGGTTTTAATTTGTTGAATTTAGGTTTTTAAAGAACGGGATTTGAATCTCGTTATTGTTTTTAGTGTTTTAGCTTTAATTGCTTTCGTTTTTAGTGTGCATTTACTTGTTTTGCATTTTAATTATAGAAATAGAATACCAAATCCAAATTGTGATTACTCAAGCATAAATTCTCAAACGATACTCGATTTTCAAATTCGCACCTCGTCGGGACACGACCCAGGAAGGTTTATAGGGATTTTACTTTGGTCAAAAGTAATTTCCCTTCTAAAAGCCTCACGGAATTCTTATCATTGATATTTGTGATTATCCTTATATATATTTATATTATATATTTATCTTATATAGTATTTATATATTTAAAGGGTTGATTTTTAAAGAGTCAGTTAGCATCCATGAGTGCATAGCGTGTGTTGGGTGGACACAATTCGTCTTGATGAACATCAGCTTGTCTTTGTGGTTGTGTCATGATGAATTCTGAATGAGTGATGACAAGATGTTACATAACAAACAATTAATGTGATATTTTTTGTCTCTTTTCGCCCTGTCTGTTTATACGTTCTGGCAATTCTTTTTGAACATATTTTTGATCAGTTTGTTTCTCATGTGCTTATTCTTGCTTTTTCTAGCACATTTCACAAGCTTTATTCGCATTTTTCTTTTGATTTCTCTTTTTGTGTGTTCTGGCATTTCTTTTTCAAACACACTTCAGAATTTGCTTTTTCGCGTATGGTTTTTGTCTTTCTTTCTGTTTAGAATATCCTCACTAGAAATTCTTTGTGAAATGATACTCTTTCCATAATGATGACGATAATCTTATATTTTGAATAAGACTCAAAGTGGAGAAATTGAAGAGATATCATTCATATTCTTAAAACATTTTGTGAAAGAGTACCATTTTTGACACAATACAGAAATTTGAGAACGTTTTCAAAAATCATTTGTGCAAAAGCAGTTGTATTTAATAACATAGAATCGTTCAAACTCAATTCATCAATTGAATGGTCACTAAGTCACTCACTCCTCATTCTGTTCATTGCAAAAAATGGTCGAAACCGAACATGACTTAGACCACTTAAACAATTAAGAATTAGATTATCAGACTCAAGTTATTCTGAAATTCTTCAATTTTGCTTATTTGTAACGAAGATTATACCATGTAAACAAACACATCTAATTCAACAACTGAATGGTCACTAAGTCACTCACTCCTCATTTTGTTCAATGCAGAAAACGGTCGTAACCGGACATGACTTAATCAATTGTTTTCAATTTTTGCGGTACTTTTTCACAAGCGTTTGAAATTCAACTTCTCATGAGAAACTGATCTTGTTATTTATAGACATTTGAGCTTTAAACAACGCATTCAGACATTTATCATTAACACATACTGAATCTAGTAAATCCCCTAAAAATTTTGTGCATTTAGCAACAAATTTGACACTTCCAAAATTAAAAGTTGACTTTTTCGATTTTAACTTCCAAATTTTGACTTTCACAGATTTAACCTTCCGAATTTGATCCTTTTCAAATTTGTTTTGTTGAAAATGAATTACTGGACCACTTTTTCAACAAATTCGATCTAATTAAGCTTTAAAGAATCCATTTTGATCATCATTTGGCATTTATTCCCATTTTAATCAATTTCGACAAATCTTGAAGACTTCCGAATTTTGACTTTCACAGATTTGACTCTTCCGAATTTGATCCTTTTCAAATTTGTTTTGTCGAAAATGAATTACTGGACCACTTTTTCAACAAATTCGATCTAATCAAGCTTTAAAGAATCCATTTTGATCATTATTTGGCATTTATTCCCATTTTAATCAATTTCGACAAATCTTGAAGACTTTTGAATTTTGACCATCATGTAGAATTTGAGATTTTTAAAGATTCATCAGTTTAAATCACAATTAACAATATACAAACATCATTATTAGCATTATTAAGCCTAAATCTATCATCAATTATCAAAATCCCTAAATTTAGAAACCTTAAATCTTATCGAATTTACATTTTATCTCAATAATATCTCACAAATCCATTTCCAAGACATATAAAACCAACCTTTACTTACATTTGAGAAGAGAAAAATGTTATGATCGTTGTAATGAACTCAAAATCAAAGATTTGATTCTTCTCTTCTTTTTCGATATGAAACTCAGAATAAAGAAAAATAGAAAATAAATTTTATTTCTTATTTATACTCTCTGAAATTTCAAGTTTGGAAAGTGACACTTTCAGTCCTTGGAGTTTTTCTTTCCGAATATTGTTTTGAAAAATAACAATTTTGGCCCTTGTAGTTTTAGATACCGAGTTTTATTACCAAAAATTTCAAAAACTCCCCCTTGAAGTATGATCCCTTTGCACAGTTAGTCCGATATTGGAATTTTTCCTTTTTGAAAATCCAGATTTGCACAAAAATAAAGAAAAACTCCCTTTCAAAAATATACCATTTTAATAAAATCTATCAAGTATTCGAGAGATCATTGTTTTTATTGAATTTTGAAAGCGATGTGAACTTAAAATGCAGGTCATGTACGTGAATGGAAATCACAAAAACACATGTTTTGACAATGAGAACACATTTGTTATCAAAATAACTCCCCCTCAGATCATGATCCAGTATTGACAATGAAAGCAATTGTGAGAAAAATATCGAATCATGAATCTGATTGTAATGATAAGGCATGTGATTTTGATTAAATTATGTTTTTGTCTTTTTACATTTTTTATTTTTGTATTTGATTTTTGTTTTTGAAAAACATCAAGAAAATCTTTTTGGGTTTTTATATTTTTCAATTTTTATTTTGTTTTTGAAAAATTTATTTACAAGTTTGATGTATGATCTTTTTCAAGAAGATAACTTTGCCAGACTTTCCAACTGTGTTGGAGTCATACATCTCATACCAATGCGATGAACTAAGTACTCAAAGCGTTCTTTGGGAAGAGCTTTAGTAAATAGATCCGCAAGTTGGTATTCTGTTCCGACAAAGTATAATTCCACCGTTCCCTTTTCAACATGTTCTTTAATAAAATGATACCGGATTTCAATGTGTTTTGTACGCGAATGCTGAACCAGATTGCATGAAATATCAATAGCGCTTTTTGAATCGCAATACATCGGTATTTTGTTGTACTTGTATCCATAGTCCAGTAATTGTGTACGCATCCAAATGACTTGTGCACAACACGCAAACAATGATACATACTCAGCGAAGCTGTAGACATCGCAGTACAATCCTGATTTTTAACACTCTAGCTCACGAGCTTTTCACCTAAGAATTGTAAGCCTCCTGATGTACTTTTGCAGTCGTCTTTACATCCTACATGGTCTGCGTTTGAATATGCAATTAGTTTAAATTCAGAATCCTTCGGATACTATAGGCCCATGTAATAAGACTGTCTTAGGTACCGAAAGATCCGCTTGACCTCTTTGAGGTGTTTGACCGTAGGATGTGCTTGATAACGAGTACAAACAAAGGTGGCAAAAGCAATATCTGGGCGACTGGCTGTTAGATACATGAGCCTTCCAACCATTCGACGATAAGTCGTTTGGTCAATAGGAGTGCCTTATAAATCAGCATCTAGTCTCTCGGTGGCCATAGGTGTGCTCCACATTCATCCATACCATGTTTCTTTAAAAGCTCAATTAAGTATTGTGACTAACTAATGAATATGCCACAGGGTGATTGATGAACTTGAAGTCCAAGAAAGAATTTATGTTCACCCATCATAGACATTTCAAAATTACTTTTCATAAGGTTTGCAAAACGTTTTGAAAAATCTGGATTTGTTAATCCAAAAATGATGTCATCGACATATACTTGAACAAGTAATATGTCTCCCCCGTGACGTCTTTTAAACAAAGTTGGGTCAACAATACCTTTAGTAAAATGGTGTTCAATTAGGAATGAAGACAGTTTGTCATACCATGCTCGTGGAGCTTGTTTGAGACCGTATATTGCTTTCTTCAACCTGTAGACTGGTCTGGAAAGTCTGGATCGACAAATCCATCAGGTTGGATAACATAAACTTCCTCTTTCAATAGACCATTGAGAAATGCAGTCTTGACATCCATCTGAAAGATTGTAATATTTTTATGTGCAGCAAAAGCAACGAACATTCGAACGGCTTCAAGACGAGCTACAGTAGCAAAGGATTCCTCAAAATCGATGCCTTCTTCTTGCTTGTAACCCTTCGCAACAAGACAAGATTTGTTTCGAATAACAATATTTTCTAAATCACTTTTGTTCTTCCAGAGCTATTTGACAGCAATTATATTCTTTCCATCTGGTCTAGGAACTAGTTCCCAAACATCTAGTCTCTCAAATTGATGCAATTCGTCTTGCATTGATTCTATCCATCTGTGATCTGACATGGCTTCTTTGATGTTCTTTGGTTCAAGAGTGCTGACGGTTAATGCATATATGCATACCTCATAATCAGTCTGAAGTCTTTGTCGATTCATCACAGGTTTGGATAGGTCACTAATTACTTGTTCCAAAGGAAGACCTTTAGTCCAAATATGTTTTGAGGGTTGTACTTGGTGGAACTCATGCATATTTGATGGGTCTAGAGTTGTTGTAGATGACTCAGCCTCCTCAAAGTTTGGAGCATCATATGGAACAAAGATCGTATTACCATCAAAATCTGCAGAGTCTTCTTGATTTAATGCATCAGCCTCATTGAAATAGATTGGAGAAGTTTGTTCTTTGGATGTAGTTACAATGGGAGGAGCCTCGTGTTCTTCAACAACAATTGAAGTTGTCAAAGGTGAGTCTTCATGATTATGAACTTGTTGTGCAGCAGAACTGATGGACGTTTCAGAAGACGTCTTCTCAAAGTATTATTCGTACATTGGCCAGAACAAATTATCTAAATCTTCTTTAGATGGAATATTCATGGATTCTGCTGATGAATCATCATTGATGAATCGTTGAAAAATGGGTTCTAGACTGTCATGTTCAGAAGCCATCGTTGTAAGCTCATCAAATTTGATGTGGATGGTTTCCATAATCTTTTTGGTACGTCAATTATAAATTCGAAACCCTCTGGATGTTTCTGAATAACCAATGAAGATACCAATGTTTGCTTTAGGTTTCATTTTTCCAAGATCATCTCGGTCATTTATTGGATAACACAATGAACCAAACACATGAAAATACTCTACATTTGGTTTTCTGCCATGAAGAAGTTCGTATGGAGTTTTCTTGTACCTTGTATGAATTATCAACCAATTTTGAGTCAAGCAAGCGATGGAAACTGCCTCGACCCAAAGAAATTTGGGTAATTGTAAAAAGATAAGCATTGTGCGTGCAGCCTCGACAAGAGTATGATTACGTCGTCTAACAACACCATTTTGTTAAGGCGTACGAGCAATCGAATATTGTTGCATAATGCCTAACTTATCATAATGAGATTTAAGAGTTGCATTCTTGAGTTTAGTACCGTTGTCGGTGTGAATCTTGCAAACTTTGGCATTGTAGTTCAATTGAACTCGAGCAATCAAATTCTTGATTATCTCTAGAGTCTCATATTTTGTACGAAGAAAATATACCCATATGAATCGAGAATAATCATCAATGATCACAAGAATATATCGTTTTTCATTGATTGATGCTACCCGCATTGGTCCGCATATATCTATGTGTACCAATTCCAACTTGGAATGATTACTTGGAACCACTTTAGGTGGATAAGAAGCTTTCTTGCTCTTTCCTTGCTCACATGCAAAATAAAGTGATCTTTGTCGTATTTGAATTTTGGAAGACCATCAACCAGGTCGTGTTTGGTAAGATCGTTTATGGTACCGAAATTAAGGCGTGAGAGTCTGCGGTGCCATAACCATGACTTTGTCGAAGTGGCTTTGGACATAAGATAAACATGTAAAGAAGCAGCCATATCGGAAATGGAGATAGTATACAAATTAGATTCACGATCTACTGTAAGCAGATCATCTCCTTCCAGATTTCGCACGTAACATGTTTTTGAGCGAAAAGCAACTTCTAGATCACCGTCACAGAATTGTCTGACACTGAAGAGATTGTGTCCTAGGCCTTCAACATAATATACATGACAAATAGTGATGTTGCCTTATACATAAACGCCATAGCCTGTGATAGCTGCAAAATGATCATTCCCAAAGCGAACGGTACCCATGAATTTCTCAATGAAATTTTTCAGCAGTGATCGATCACCCGTCATATGATTTGAACAACCACTATCAACAATCCTTAGAACAATTTGAACTACCTGCAATACATGAAGACACCATTTATGGACAAGTGGACAATTTGACTATCCATTTTTTAATAGAAACCGATGTTTTAATAGTAGGTCGACTATCCACAATATTTGGAGGCGTTTTAACAGGTGACCAACCAACATTTGGTTGTAATTCGTACCACTTTTGCCACATACGACTAGTTCGAATTTTTTTCTTTATGTAGTTTCTATGTGAACTGTCTCACAACTTAAAAGCACTAGAAAGCTTATGTTTGGCACTTAAGGGAGCAACCGCAGCAATCTTAGTTTTGGAAACAACGGGAGTAGTATCTAAGGACTTTGATTGAACGGTCTTAACAGAAAACCTAGTCTTTAAAACTACGAGAGTAGGACCTTCAAGCTTAGATTTTACTATTCTAGAAGTAGTGAATAAAACTCTCCTAACTTTCGTATGCACATTCAATTTATATTTTGCAAGACAATTATCATGACATAGGATATGCACATTTTTAGCACAACAAATACACAATACATTATTTGCTATAAGAGCATTTTTAATATCATAATTAGTTACAATATTTTTGTTTGAATCAACATTCTTAGATGCAACATCTGATTTTTTATTTGACCTATCAGAAACATCTACTTTCTTTGATGAATTCTTAGTGTTGGATAAGAAACTGTTCTTGAACGATGAATCTTTATTCGATGGTCTTCTAACACTAGAAATAGCTCTCATTTCTGTAGAAGATAAAACACTCTTAGCTTTATTGGTATTTGTGTTTTGTGTCTTTTCAACTTTGTAAATTCTCGGTGCTATGACATTTTCATTTTTTTTAACAGCTTGTTATTTGTTAGGTGAAGCCGGTAAAGTGACTGTTTTTGACAAGACATGTTTCTCTTCTGTTTTAGAAGCAACAGTTTTCTTTTGAAAAGATTGTTTATTTAACGGTGTGACACAAAGAAAATTATGAGAAACAGTATCTTTGTTAAACTTAGTATCAACAGACTTACCTTTTTCAACATATTTCAGTTTAGCTAATAACTCAGATATTATTATCAAAAGATCTTGATTTTGAGCATGAACATTCGCGTAGGCATATGTCTTTTGATTAAAATTCTCAATCAACTCACTGATTTCCCCTTGAGTTTGAGTTCGTATCCTTTTGGTTGAATTAAAAATTGTTGATAAAATATAATGCCTAAAAACATTAATAATATTTTTTTACATCTTTACGTTTTGATAATCACAAAATATAAAAACGTTCAACGTAAAATTAAACGTAAACAAGTATTTAGTAGTAAATTCTCATTTCAACAATTACATCACTTAAAGGTATGAATAAATAAATGCTTAATGGATTTTATGATCAAAGGAAATTTTTATTCAACCTCAAACTTTTATAAAATGTTGTAAACATGTTTATAAACTTACAAAACATTTTCTACATTTAAAAGAAATGTTTTATTCAAAATAAACATTTTGAATTTCAAATTTTCGAACCTAAAACGGCTAGAAAAGGTCCAGTAAACACCTCCCCTGGATAGGACAAAAAAGAGGAGCGTCTGAAAGGGGCGGCCCCCTTAAATACATGGGCGGCCCCCTTAATTATAAGGGGGTCGGCACCCTATTTAAGGGGGCCGGCCATAGACTCCGCTCCTCCTTCTTGTCCTATAAATACTGGACTATTCCTCAACATTTTTCTCACCTTTTGCACTCATTCTTTCTGCTTAAAACAGCCCACATATCCTCTCTAAAATCCTTTGATCATTTAATCATTTAGCTTTGTTTCCAAGTGATCCAAGCTCAATTCCTCAAGTGCAAGAGAAGAATACTTCCATCATCTAGTGAAGAAGTATTACACCCCAAAATCCATATTGCAATCTTGTTGCATCCATATCATACCTTGTAAATCTTTTGTAAATCTTGTAAAGTTGTGTAGTTGTTAGGATTTGGTGATTGTTGTAAGTATAGTTGGATCTTGGTGATCCTTTTTAGTAGTGTTAGATAGTTGTGATATAAGTAGTGTGGTGAGAAGAAGTTGTGAAGGTGTGAAGTTGTGAAGATTGAAGAAGTTGTGTAGTCGTGATCAAGGTGTGAAGATAAGTTGTGTAGTGAAGTTGTGAAGTAGTTGTGAAGTTGTGAAGTCGTGAACTAGTCGTGAAGTTGTGTTGTGATAGATTGGTTCTAGCTAAGATTAGAACTCGACATCTAGCTTAGTGTCGGAAATTGATATAAGCAACGTTGTGTACGGTTTTCTCCGCCATAAGGGAGCTTGTTGACATAGTGAAGAAAACTCTCGAGTTTGGTGCTCGGGGAGTGGAGTAGGCCGAAGAAGAGCTTCGTAACCGAACCACTATAAATCCTTGTGTTGCGGTTTGATCTTTCCAACTCTTATCTTTTATTTACTTCTACATTTTTACATTGTTCATATTGTGCAAGTATTGAATTCACAAAAAGTCGAATCTAAGTTTTTATAAACAAATTTTAAATATTAAATTAAAAAGCGGTAAACTATTCAACCCCCCCCCCCTTCTAGTTTTCCACAAAGAGTTTTTTATATTCTGTTTTGACATTTTTCTTGTTCTTTTATCAAAGATTGTACTTAAAATTCCAAAGACACGTTCTCACTCTCAAGCTTTTCAATGTTTGATATCCAAGAAGTTTCACAAACGTTTTTCAAAGAAGATTCACATTTTCATCTTTCTTTTTCATGTTGCAATTGTAATTCAAAATCAATACTCTATTTTTGACATCTTTGAACATCGTTTTCAAGAATGTTTATTCGTTTTTGCATTCCTTCTTAGATTTTAATGGAATCTCGTTCAATTTTCTCAATTTCATCGTGCATTTTATTGTCTATACATACATGACTTAACAACACACAACATTCGATTTCATGCTTGAGTTTTGCTTCCAAGAGTTGATCTTTCAAAAGTTCATTTTGTTTCCATGTTTCACTAAGATTATTTTCTGTTAAGACAAAAACATCTTTCATTTCTTTTATATCTTTTAAAAAACATTTTTGAAAGATTTCAAAATTCAAATGCAACGTATGAAGAATTGGTTTCACTTTGTTGACAAAGGTTGATTAATCGTATTTCTTCTGGATACGTATAGAAAATGCTTTCTCGTTTAAAATTCGTTTGTAACAACTCAAACAATGTTTTGAAATCATTTTCTATTTGATTCAAATCTACAAGCATTGGATTTGCACTAGGCATTGGTGTCACGGTTGGTTTTGTCTCAGAAGATGAAGACGATGAACTTGCTTTTGAAGAATTTTCTGAAGATATAAAAGAAGATGAGAAATATTTTTGTTCAGCAGAAAATTCCTCTTGTAGAACAAAATCTTCATAAAGAGCATTTAACTTTTTGTAATCAATTGTCCAAACATTTTGTTTTTTCTTAATAGCAATTGGATCTTGTGATTTATTTTTCATTTTGATTTGACTCTTGGTTGCATCATCAAGAATGTCCTCAGTATCTCTAATATTCATTTGAATTTTCAATCATCATGGCAAGAAGCATCATATAATTTTGGATTCTGAGAAATTATTTTCTTGAGAGTATAAGGATTTGGGTACCCCAAACCATGTTTTACTTTTGAATCATAAAATGACATTGGTTTTGGTCCAAGCATAAACATTCCTTGTAAGGAGTTACCCATTTTCAACACTACATCTTCATTCTTTTTAGCTCTTGCTTCAAGATCTAGAACAATGTCATGATATTTATCTTCGTTTTCACTCATTTTACGTTTCAAAATTGACTGCGTCTTTTGAAGTTCCACATTTTGTCTTTTTAATTCAACAACAGACAACTCAAATTTATCATGTTGTTGTTGTTCTAAATATCGAATAACGTCTCGATCATGAATAAATTAAGATTATGACTCCTGTTCAAATCGTTTTGCTTTTCGATCAGCCTCAATATATTCGTTAAAATAGGTAGTGTTATTTCCTTTGTTCATTTCAAAAACCCGAACCTTTTCCTTATACGACTCAAGCTGTTTGGTCAACACTGTGTTTTGTTGTTGAGCTTTTTTAGCAATTATTTGTTGTTTCTTAGCTTCCTTATATGCATTTCTAGCTAATTACTCTAATGCATATGATTCTTGAACATTGTTATCGTATTCAACACTGCCACTATTAACATCTCTATTTGGTTCATCAAATATAATATTGCTATCAATTTGATCATCACCAATTTTGTTGTTAATAATTTTAGGTTGCTTTGGATACTTTTGTTCTTATGTATCTTTAGCAAATAATGGATTAACATAGCTGGTGGATGGTGTTTATACCTCGCTGAGAAATGCAGAATCATGGGTTGGCCCTTCATCAGAATCAAAGTTTGTTGGTTGAATCTTGGCTATCAAGCACATATTTGCACTTAATTCCTTAATTTCTTCCATCTGTGAAGCATCAACAAAGAGAAAATCTTTCAGTTCATCGGTAAGAATTACTCTTGCTTCATCCTATTTTGCTAGCAACATTTGTTCCATAAAGTACTTTGAATCCCGAACTCTTGGCTTTGGACAATTATGAGCATAATGACCTTTCTCACTACAGTTGTAGCATTGAACATTTGATGCAGTTCCTGAAGACGTAGTTCGAAGAGTTCTTTGTATGTTTCCAGCATCATTCTGAACATTGTTACCCTCAATAAATTCCTTTTGAAGATATGAACGTCTTATGTTTCTGCCATCATTCCTAGAATTTTTGCTTTGAATGTTTACTCTGTCACCTTGAGCAATTGCTTGATTTCTATTGTTGGAAGAAGTATGAAGACGATTATTTGTTGGATTAGAGAAACGTTGAGTAATCGCACGAGCAAGTAAAATCATTACAGAGGTAGGTGGATCTTCAGAATTGGTTGAAACTGCATCTCCTTGATAATCCTCATCATAATCAACCACTGAAGAGGGATGTGTGACATAGTAAGGAGCTGTAGTTCTGGAAGAGGAACCCGTATGTGCCACCAATGCGAGAGGATCATGTGACTTTTCCACTTTCTTTGCCCTATATGCATTTACTAGTTTCTCAAATTGGTGAAGATAGTCAAACAAATCATCATAAGTATCCTCTGTCAATCTTTTTGCAAGACAAACTTGAGTGACATACTTCAACCATTCACGTTGTAAACAATTTAGAAACTTTGTGTTAACAGTGACGTTTGGAAAGATGATGTCATTCCTTTCTAAATCATTCATTAGCTGAGCGAAACGATTGTAAACTGACACAAGTGGTTCTCCTGGTTCAGCAACGAATTGATCAAACTCATTATTGAAGCGTGTTTTCCTATCAACTTTGTTTTGGACAGTTCCTCGCATTAAACGTTCAACTCTTTGCTACATGGATTTTACAGTTTTTCAAGCATCCACGGAGTTATATATGTCATTTGGGATAGAGATTATAATTAAATTCATTGCTTCAATCTCAGCTTCATAGTGTTTCAAATCATCTCCTCTCAAGTCCTCTTCTTTTTGAATCCTTGGTGCTTTAGTATCAAAAGGAGTGAAAATTCGAAACTCATATGGACCTTCATCAATTGCCTTGTTAAGCCACTTTCTATTTTCTCTCTTTTGATTGAGGTATCTTCTAAAACGACTTGCCCATGGTATATAACTACCTCTTTCAAGCATTGGAGATCTAATCGTAGAACCAACATCAGCAAGAGATTGTTGATGTGTATTAGACGTCAACATATCTTGTGACTCAAAGATTGGATCTTTGTAGAAGAAAAAGAGTTCTATTTGTGATCAATCAAAAACTTCAATACTTGTCAAGTATGACACGTTTCAGAAATTCAGAATTGAAATCTCAGACAATACCAAACTCGGTAAGATTAATCTCGAACAACACAGTTACGAAATTCAAAACCTTTCTTGGATAGAACTAATCCTGAAACTCAGAACCTTTCTCGGACAACACTAAATTCGGACAACTGCCAAATTCGATAAACATATGATTTAAAAAAAAACTTTTTAATCAAAAATCGATATAACTATCACGATAAAACCGTAATAATATCAATTTTGACTAAAATTTTTCCGTTTAAGATGTTTTCGAAAATAAATGTTACAATTTCGATGAAACCGAAAATGTAAGTTTCACACTTTGAATCCTAAAATGACCACAATTTCGATAAAACCGAAAGAAATGATCACTCTATAATTCTCAAATCCGTATCAGAATGTCAAAAATTATCCTTTTGTTTGATTATCAAAATTTCGATAAAACCGAAATTGTGACAAACAAATGTTAACCAATATCGAATTTGACTTTTCCTAACACAATTCTCGATAAAACTGAGAACTTGTGTATCTATTACAACAATTATGCTTAATTTTGAAAATTAGACGTGTTCCTAATACACAATTCTCGATGAAACCGAAAACTTGTGTATCTAGACCAATTTCGGAAACAAGTTCCAAGAATTATAATAAGCACCTAAAATACGTTTTTCGATAAAACTGAAAACACGTATATCTATTACAACTCGATCTAATAACAATAGGACTCCGAAAATGAGTAAACGACAATAAAATCCTACTAATCGGCCAACGATCTTGTCGAAATTGTATAGAATGCAATATACGATATCGAGATTACTTAAATAAGCTCAAAACAATCACGTCTTATCCATTTTTGATGTCGAAAATGAGTGTAAATGTGATTTAGGATGTCGAAAATGCTCAATATGCTCAAATCAACACTCGAAACCAAAATCAATCACGTCGTTCTCGATCACAAACTCGATTACAAATTCGAACACTATTAATCTCTAATGGCGTATGATACCACTTGTTGGGTTTTGATTTAGCTTGAATCACACGATATTGAACGATATAGAATAGAGAAGAGGGCAAGTCTTTCACAATTTTCAAATTTTATAACAAAAGAGAAAAGGGAGAGAAATTGAGTTTGTTACAAGCCTTAACCACCTAATGATGATTAGGTAGCTATTTATAGGAGTGGGAGGTTGGCTTCCCTTCCTTTATTTTCCTAATTTTGCAATTATAGTCCTTAGTCTTTGGATAATATGCTATTTTGCACTTTTAGCATATTTCTCCTTATTACAAACTACTTTCTACTTTATAAAATAAAGACTAAACACTAATAATAGATAAAACGACTTAAAGTATCATAATCGACACTTTTATGATCCTAAAAAAATATTTGGATGAAATCATTGATTTGCAAGATAAAATAAAAGAAGTTGAGAATATCATCTATAAATAGGCCAATCTATTCAAACGATTCATATGTTCACGCGTCAGCATCCTATTTGATGGTACACATAAATTTTCTCTTTGTTACAACAATCCTTGTTTTCTTAAGAAAGCTATCGAGCATAACCCTAAGTTGTATAATTCAAATTTTCTTAGTAACCCTTACATGCATACATATGTTTATGATACTGAGGAAACAATAGAACTTGTTGCCTTAAGTCATCAAAAAATGAAAAGGAAAAAAAGAGAGATCAAACCAGTTGATTACACAAAATTAGATAAGCTTTATGATCACTTTGTTCCTAAAAAGAAGTTTCAAAAGAAAAAAAGGATTTAGCCGTACAATAGCAACGAACTTTGTAAATTGTTCCATTTTGGTACGTGAACTTTTTTTTGTTCCACTTAATGTAACAAACTTTCATGTTATGTGTTGATTTGCACCAACAAGTATAGGCAACCGGATAAAACGTTTTATTACCGGCTAATAGTCTACGTAGCTTTTTTTAACACAAAAATATAAAATAGAGAATTATTAACCATAAAAGTCAAAGTCTCCCTTAACCCTAATCAGATAAACACACACTACATTTCCCCCAATTTAATCTCATCAACCCTAACCCTATTTTTCATATGATTTAACCATTAACCCTAATTGAACAATCACAATGCGTTTAACAGTGAATTTACATCATGATGGTAACTTTGTCCCATCACCTCTCATGTATCTAGAAGGAGAAAAATCTATAATTCGTGATTTGGAATTTGAAGGGATGACACTTATTAGGCTGTCAAAGTTGCTTCAAGGAACATGTATGTTCCTCGTGAAAGGTATTTTCTTTCTTATCCCTGGTAAAGAACTTAGTAACGGATTAATTGAGATTAAGAATGATTTAGACCTAGCAAACTGTATTGCGGTGGGTTATAAGAATGGAAAGGTAGTTGATATGTTTCTTGAACATCATGGGTATGATTTAAGTCATTGGATTTAGACTGACATAGACAACAATGATGATGAACTTTCTGATGTTGAGATGGAGGACATAACAGGCTATGGGGCTAGTGATTTTGTAGGGGAAGATGATGTAATTATACCCAATAGGTCCATTAATGATCCCTTTTTGAACAAATTATGCAATGGAAGTTATATAAATGATTTTACTGATAAGTCTGATGGTGGTGAGTCTAGTCAACCTAGTGCTAAGGAGTTAGAAATAGATAGTGATGATGAAGATGTAGACAAGAACTTCAAACTGGTTGATGGGGTGATTTATCCTGAATTTGACCCTAAACTTTCATGGAATGAAATGAAGCCAACCTTGGGTTTGAGGTTTGAACACCCAGAACAGCTTAAAGAGTGCATGACCAATTATGGTGTGGCTAATGGATACCAGCTCTGGTATAGAAGAAATGATTATAGAAGTCTGTTTGTTTTGTGTGGTAGAGAGCTTGGAGAGGGTAGAAGTGGTGGTCAAAAAGGTAAGAAAAGGGATTGGCCTTATAAGAAAGAGAAAAATGAGGGTGAGCTACCTAAGAAAGATAAGGGTGCGCTGCTAAGATCACCTATGAAAGGTAAAAAGCGTGCCTATATCAGATCACCAAGTAAGAAAGGTGTGTAGGGTCAGTCATCTGCTGACAAAGGGAAAGCTAAAGATTTGCAGGGTGAGTCGGTAGCTAAGAAGGGAAAAAGAAGGGTACAAAAAAGGGTGTAAATGGTTGCACATTTAGGCTTTGGGCTTCTTGGATGCAAGATTGAAGCTGTTTTCAAATCAAGACCTTGATCCCAGAACACACTTGCTCAAGGAACTTTGAGTTAGGCACATTAGTAACATTTAAATGGATTGCCAAGCAGTTTGCACTTAAAATTATTGAGGATCTAACTATTACCTATAGGAGTATTCAAGAGCAAATAAAAAAGAAGTATTTGATCAATGTTAGTGTGGGGCAATGTAAAAGAGCAAAGCAAAGGGCCTTGTTTGATCATGAAGGTGGGCTGATAGAGCATTATAGTAGATTATGGGATTATAGGAAACAACTTCTTGATACCAATCCTGGTTCATCAGTCCATCTTCATGTAGATGAGCTAGATTGGCAACATTGATCCTGAGGCAAAACAATGGCTAGTAAAGAAGACCTCATTGAAGAATCCCAGGTTGATGACATTCCAACCTAACAGAGTAAGACAAGTTAGAAAACTGCAAAGATAATTAAGGATGCCATTGCAACTAGGAAGTTGAAAACAGCTGGCCTTAAAAGAAGGTGCAAGTCTGAAAGAATTGCAAAAGGAGCAAAACCATTCCAGTTTGTCAAAGATGGTGCAGGATCCTGTTCTGATAAGGCATGGGATGTGGATGAGGTTCTTGCTGAAGAATGATGTCTTATTGTTGGAGTCTGTTGTAGGTTTTAAGACCTTTATTTAGTAGTCAAACTTTAATGATTGTAATGCTCTAAATAATGTCATGGATTCTGTTAGTATTAGATGTATTTGTACTAAATAATGGCCACTATAAGACATTGTCTTGGATTGTGTGACTTTATGTCCATAAATTTTCTATACTTTGCAGTAATGAATCCAAAATTGGTGTGGTCTTTGCATCTGCCATAAGATTCTAATCTTTATTTTATGTTGTGGTTCATATGCAGAAATTATTTACTATCTTTGTGGTCCATTTGCAGAAAACGAATGACAAAATTTAGAGACACAAATCAGCATTTCATTATCATACAACAGGTATTGACACTAGATCACAAAAGGGATTACACTGTATAAATACAACATTAAAGGGTTCAAAGCTTTACTACAACCATATAAACAACAATCATACACATGATAACAACAACTTTCCTTTAAAAACCTACACTTTCTTTGCTTTCTTTCAGCTGCATTTTCAAGCCCAAAACTTGCTTCTCCAAAGTTGACTTTTCAAAGTCAAAAGCCCTTTCCATTTCTCTTATTTTGTGTTGGTCTGCATTGAACTTTGTTTGAAGGAAATTGACCTTTTGCAACAACTTGAAAACCTCTTCTTTGTAGTACTCACTTGGTAACTCAGGATCAACCTAATAAAAGGTCATACACTTTGAACCCTATAAAATTAAAACAAATGAAATGATAATGTAGTAATTAATACCATACAAGATACAATAATAACTTACTAACCCTATAGTAATTAATACATCCCAGGAAACGTCGCATTGGATGATGAATGGTTTTTGCGGTTTGCAGAATAACGAGTTCTTTGCATATGCACTCTTGATGGTGATAAATTTAAACCCTTTGTATATATAAATATATAATAAATATATAAATATAATAAGAGTTAAAAATATCAATGATAAGAATTCCAAAAGATTTTAAAAGAAATTACTTTTGACCAAAGTAAAATCTAAAATCTCCTGGGTCGTTTCCCGTCGAGGTGTGAATTGAGAATCGAGGCTACGTTCGTGATCGCGTTTTTGAATGGTTCAAGGAATTTTTTTTTTGGATTGGTTTTTCTATTTCTACAATTAAAATGCAAAAACGAGTAAGGGCAACCTAAAAATGAAAGCAAATAAGGATTTAAACCTAAAAACAAGAACGGGATCAAAACCCGTTCTTTAAAAAACCAAATTGTGAAATTTTAACCCTACGAAGACAAATTTAATTTTCCTAGGTGCTAAATAATAAAAGAAAATTAAAAAAAAAGAATTATATTTTTTTTGATTTTTTAATAAATTTTTATGAATTAAAAACTGTTTTAAAAAGAAAAATTGATTAAAAATACTAAATGAAATGGGAAAAATCTGAAAAATTTATGAAAAGTAGTTTAAACAGTGCTGGATTAAACAAAATTAAAACTGAGTTACCAGCTTATTGGAATAAGCTGGTATTAAGCCAAAAGGGCTTATAAGCAAAACTGGGTAAAATGAGGTTAAAAGAATAAATTGTGTAAACAAAATCAGATGGCCCTATCTGGTGCTAGTGGTTAGTGTGTTGTGTTTGGGACGTGTGTGTGCTAAAGGGGAGGTCACAGGGTCGAACCTTGTGGCTTCCCTTTTTTGAAAAACCTTTTTTTTAATTTTCTTTTTGCAAATTTGTAAAACACACCAAAATATTAAACTTTAAAAAAATGACTTTTTACAAAAACTTGAAATAAGCACAGAAATAAGCAGATTAAGTGACAGAATGGGCTTTTTTACACTAAGTGACTAAAACTTAAACTGTTTGGCCCTTTTTTACACAATAAGCAAATTGAAAAAGCAAAGAAAGCTAAAACAGATAGTACACTACACCTAATAAGCAACTCTAAGCACAATAAGCAAATGAAATTAAGCAGAAAAGCAAAAAAAAGTCAATTAAGCAAAAAGGGCTAAAACTGTGAACCAAACAGCCACAAGGGCACTTTTGGGCTTAAAGTTAAGCACTTAAATAGAACCTTATGGCTATAAGACTTGTAAAACCTTAAAATCTTTACTTTAAGCTACAATAATCAAAAATCATATAACAGTTTGAAAATCAAATAAGCCCTGAAAAATGCTTAAGAAAAAGCTGTTTGCACTCAGTAAGTGCTGATTTTTTTGGTTTTCTTTAAAGACAAAAGCCAAAGTTCAGGCTTAATTTTAGCTATAGAAAAGAGCTTTTGAAAAAAAACAGCTCAAAACAGATTGTGCTTGACCACAGGCTTATGTTAGAATTTTAGATCTAAAAACATTATATCTAATCTAGATTTAAATTGAAAATCTTGTTTTTTACTTACAAGACAGTAACCAAATATTGGGACAGATTTTAGAAATACACAACCAAAACTTGCAGACTTAAAAGCTTGATTAAACTTTGTTTTAACACTTAAAAAAGCATAAACATCATAAAAAACACAAGATTCAAAATCATATTCAAACACGTGTTTTTCCTGACTAAAGGTGTGTGTCAAGATTCAAACCATAGCTGCTAAACACTGAAAAAGAGATAAGATTTTATAATCTTATTCAAAACAGATGAAAAGGATTAAAAAGGACTTGTTAATTTGGATTAGTGGACCCAAAACACTTTTACACTCATTTTGACATTTTCAGTCTTAACCAAACACCCCTTTAACTTAAAAAAATTTTTTTAAAGTGATTTATAAAGATTTAAGACAAATTTTCTTAAGACAGAAGACAAGTTATCAATGTTAAAGCACAATAATTATTAAGGACACAATAATAAGCACTTAATAAGCAACGCAAGCATAAGCAGTTTAAACGGCAAATCAAGACGTTTTGAAGAAAACTTAAACAAAGACATTTAAAACAATAAACCAAAGACAATAGCATAAAAGAATATAGATAAGAATAAAAAAGCAGGAAATAAGCAGTTATAAGCACTTTTGAACAGTAAATAGAAGCAATAAGTTGGAAATAAGAAACTTACCAAAACCTTGCTATAATAACAGGGCAAATAACAGTAATCTACATGTCTTGCTTGTCAAGCAGTAGTTGGTCTATAAGCTCTTCCAAGGCTAGCTTATCTTCCAAAATGCTGAGGTATTTGAGGGGTGAGTCTTTTTGTGGTTTTCTTGATTTTTTTTAGACATAATTGAAAACAAGTGTTTATATAAGCTTTCAATGGTTCAAAGGCTTATACAAAGCTTAAAAACAGTATTAAAAGACAGTAATGTAATGGACAATGATTAAGACAAAAAACTTAAAATTTCCTAACCTAAAAAAAGGTACAATGGCTTGAAATTAAAACCAGTAATTTAAATGTACAAGTAATTAAATTGAATTATTAAAATGGACAAACTTTGTTAATACAAGACTGGACTTAACAAAATTCGACAAAAGGAAAAATAAGCTATAATGGCCCTACTTATTTTAAGAGTCTTCATGTCTTGGATCTTCTTGTTGTGTTTCTTCACTGAGTAGAAAGACCACTTGTGTTTGTTATGTGAGAGAGGTCAAAAGAAAATCTCAGCCTTCCATTCATCTTGGAGCCCAAGGTGATGATCACAGCCCTTCATTATCCATGGGGGTTTTTTTTCCCCCCCCCCTTTTTCTTCACCAATCAAAACATAGGAGATTGCCAAGGTGGCAATTGGAGGTTTGTGAAGTGGGATTAAATTGGAGAGTGATGTTTTTGGCTGGTTTGAACAGTAAACGAGGTTGAGAGTGACAGGGGTGAAGGAATAGTATCAATGGGTGCTTGGCGGGAAAAGGGGTTTAGGTTTGACTGGGTAAACGTTGTGGGGAATGGAAATTTAAGTCCTTCCACTTATATTGTTGTATTACATCGGAAGTCCTTGTGGTGATAATTATATAAAGGATTTGGCAAATTTGGTCCTCCAAGGTGTATGGTATGTTTGCAATTTCAGTCCATGTGGTGCTAACAGACTTAACAGGTTAAGGGTTATGGACTTAACGTTGTTATGTGTGATTGGGCCTCATATATGTGTCTTAGGCCAGTTAAGTATAAAAGGGTTTTGGGCCCTTTTTCATGTAATGATCTTCAATAATACACCAATGGGCTGACCCGACCCATTAGATGGGTGCGGGTTGGCCCATTAAATATTTCTTCGTTTCGGCATCGGCTTTGGCCTTGACTTCGCGGGGTTGACTTTGACTTTTTTATACTCTTCCATTTCGTGCTCGGTTTTGTCGTTTTTTGCTTCGTTTTTCGTCCTTTTGTCGAATATCCGTTTCCTGCACAATATAAATGAAAACATACACATACAATGTATTTTTGGTACGTTTTTGGTCATTTAAGTCCGGTTTTAAAAGTCAAAGGTATGTGTATTTAAGCACATACCAAAATCCCCTATACTAAACTATTGTGTGTCCTCACGTAATGCTATAAGTAAGCATTTAGAAAACTAAGACTCTTAATCCCCCTCGACTAATAACCTCGAAAAGTAGCTAAGTGTTCGTCGCGAGGAATGAAATAATCAAAAGCTTTGAAAAGCCCTGTTTTTACCATTTTTAAATATATACACTTATTCCTACACATATTTTTGTATTTTTCCTTTTTCTCATTTTTTTGTACTTTTATTTTATAGCAACTGGACTTAAAATGTTGACTTCTTATTTTATACTTTTAGGGAGCATAAAGAGAAACATTCAATCCTAAAATGCCCCAAACACGGATAAATTCATGTCTCGACTTTTCACATGGCCCAAACCAATTCTTAAAAACAAAATCACAGTTAATATAAAGTTAGATGCTAACCCTATCATATTTATAACTTGGTGAACTTATCACTCGATTAATTTTAATATATTTGGTCGAATGTGTATTTCAAATTTCAACATGGATCACTTTTTACATAAATTTTCTATGCTTTACGTTCCACCTAGACTAATGCGTTTGAAGGGAAGATCATTCCATGTAGCGGACTTGTCTCGGCACATCCCAACTTGCGGATAGTGACCAGGCTTTTGACACCCACAGAATAGTTTCGGCGGGATCGGACCTTCGGTTCAAAACCCTCGATTTCGTATTTACATAAAATCACAATTTTAAAAACGGAATAGTCTTAGTTCAAAAGCCTATTTAAAATTTAACAAAAGAGATTTCGCCTATATTTATTAAATAACATTTTTACTTAATATAATTACACATCCATTAAACTAATGAAATCCTCGACCTTTTAGAAGGCTGCAACATCGGTTGTGAGCCGGCAAGATGCAACAAACTTTTATCAGTCTCGGATAATTACTTGTGGCTTATTTAGAAGACTGCAACATCAGTTGTGAGCCGGCAAGATGCAGTAAACTTTTATCAGCCCACAGTTTATTATTACTACCACATTTTTCATCATTTTTTTTTATTCATCATTTTTTTTATATTACCATGATATAGAGAAAATTTCGTTTTAAAAAAAGTATAAATTTGAACTAAAATTATTGATATTGACTATACTTCAAAATTTGTTGATTTAAGTTTAATTTTCGAAGAGAGCACGTATTATTAATCCGGTTAGAAGCTTGCGGGAGAGAAAAGCCACAAACTACACTTATGAGCTCTTAAGATTTCTAACTAATCCTTGTTTAGCATCTAACTCATACTTAGCTCTATCATTTTCCGTTCTTCGCAAAGATCCGCGAATACTTAGTCTAAAAGTTAAGGAACAAGCTAGAGCACAACACTCTCGATCGAGTCAAAATTTATTCTTATTCTACCCAGCAGGAAAGTCAAAATGGTGACAAAACACTTATTTTATTTTTGAAAAAATTTAAATTTTTTCATTTTTTTGGTATTTTGGTATTTTGGTGGTAAAACAGGATTACGTGAAAACAACAACTACAGGCACAATCAAATCGATAGATCCCCCCATACTAGAACTGAACATTGTCCTCAATGTTTTAAGAATGGTCTCTACGTAAATCCTAAGCCGTTTATTAAGTATTCTTAAAGATAAACGTTAGTCGATAAGATTTGGATATTGGATTCCCAAAATGAAGCTGATGATGTGAAGCTCGAGTGATCGAAGGACAAAACCGAGAGCACGAGAGGCTTCAAAAATTTGGGACAATCCTAGACATACAATCACAAAACACAAAACACGGAAAATGGAAGAGGCGAGCCTTTCTCACTACACACTTATTCATTACTACTATTATAATTAGATTAAGATAAGCATGGGTTGCCACCCATGAAGCGCTTGTTTAAGGTCACTTAGCTTGACCCGATCCCCATATTGAAACTGGTCAAAGGGGGTAGAATGGAGACACCGAAATCTAAAACAGGGATGCCTGCCCTAAGAGCAAGAAAAATCTCCATCAGGGCTTTCAAAAATTTTAATGACTTTGAAAGCTTTAAAGCCCCGATGAGATAATTCCAGGAGAAGATAAGTATGAACTTCTTTAGAAGTTAGAATCCTGGGGTTGCAAACTTTTTCCTCATTTTTTGATGAAAACGAGAGTAGAGTTTCGGACCCAGGAACTTCTTTGTGGAAAGGAAGTTCATAAAGAGGAGGATTAAAATCCTCAAGAATTAAAGAAGCATTAGATATGGATATCTTCTTTACATTCTTATCGTTTACACAGTCTGAGTGACTTCAGTAGGTTTCGAGAATGAGTCTACCGGATTAAAATACTTTATCCTCGTTATTTGGTTGAAGGCAAAGCATCAACACGGAAAAATCCTTATGGAGAACGAGTCACACTCGGGGGAAGGAGGGAAATCACTTGTTTAGGGGAATCAAGTTCATCAATTCAAGAGTTTAGGACTCTGTGTTTTTTCTTCTTTGAGTCAAAAGGTATGCATCATAGTATTTCTTAACGCTCTCAAGATCAAAACGTCATCATTAATCATCCCATAATGTGGGGTATGAGTAATCAAGAGCATGTTCATCGGTGAACATCTCAGAAATGGTATCAACAAGATTGTCATCAGGAGAATTTTTATACGAATCTTGCGAGAATGAATCCATTTCCCGATAGGATCATGGTTAAGCTAATACTTATTTTCTCGAAGATCAGATTCGGCATCAAAGGGAAGGTAATCAATTCCTGGTGGAAATGTAAAATGAGCGAGTTCATCGGCGAACTCCTCAAGAGAATAGTCGCTAGTCTCAGAAATCGGGAGACTAGGTGAAGAAGAAGTGGTACTGCCACTTAAAGGATTATCATGATATGGAGGGAGATCTTTGGTTTTATCAAGATTTAGCAAGTTCTCAATAATGTCTCCCTTCGGATCAAAGATATCCCATCATTTCACTCCGGTGAAGTTAAGTCGGTATGAGAAGTGAGAGAAGAAGTGGGATTGCCACTTGGATGATTGGTAATCTTTTCATTTGCCAACAAGTCTTCAAGATATTCTTCGTGTGAAATATTGTAGATATCAATCATGTTGATTGATTCTTTTTTAGGTGTATTAGAATATCTTGAAGTGTCATTTCTCATATTCAAGATCAATCTTTCGTCACCGTCACGGAGAATCATTTCTTCTCCGTGAACGTCAATCAAAGCACGAGCGGTCCGTAAGAAAGGTCTTCCCAAGATGAGGGGGACACGAGGATCGCTTTCATAATCAACGATGACGAAATCGGCAGGGAATGTAAACTTTCCAACCGGAACAAAGACATCTCTTGCAATTCCAGCCGGTGTACAAATTGTCCGGTTAGCTAGTTCAAGGGTCATGCGGGTGGAAATAAGCTCGGGTAAACCTAACTTTTTCCAAACCGAGAGTGGCATCAAGTTGATGCTAGCACCTAGATCGGCTAGGGCCTTGCACTTGAGCACTAAAACCACACGAATGCGGAAAAATTGCCCAGGTCACCTAGTTTTTTGGGTTAAAACTTCTTAGGATAATCGCTGAGAAATTTTATTGAGGGGTGTATTTGCTAGCTCTGAAAGTTTTTCACTTATTGAAAAGGTACTTTTTCGCCTCTTTTGGTATTTCGGGATTAGAACCAAAGCATCGGCAAGAGAGATATTGATGTGAAGTTGTTTGAACATTTGCCAAAATTTATGAATTTGGACTTCATCTTTCTCTTGTCGTTTTTCTTGGTTCATTCTTGAAGGATAAGGGATATGAGGATGACGAGGATCCCTTTGGTGAACCACATAATTTCTTTGTGAAGGAGGTTTAGCTTTTTGGACAAGAGGAGGTGGGACCTTAATGGTATAGTCAGGGAGTTCCGGGTCCGTTAAAGTCTCCTCTACACGTTCATCTCCTCCGATTAATGAATGGAGGAGGCATAGGAACGGAAGGTCCTCAAGAACAAGTCCACTTCGGGTGGTGATGGCTTCTCAATTACCTCTGGGTTAGCAACGGTGTTGTAGGGAGAGATCCCGAACTGTGGGTTGAAGCGGTGTTCTATTTGAAAAGCTAGCATCTTGTTCTTAAGTCATTTGTTTGATTTGATTGAAGCTTTAAATTGAGTTTGCTTTCATTTCTTAACTCATTTTTTACATTGTTAATTTGAGCTTGCATGGCTTTTATATTAACATCATTTATCTTCTTAATTTTCTCTAACTCACTTAAAGGAACAACTTGATTTTGTTGAATTGGAGCTTGATAAGATGTATCTTGATTGAAATTGTTTCCTCGATTATATCCTTGAGGTTGGCTAAACCGGTTTTGATTATTTTGCACATTTGGTTGAGCAAAACCCGGTGGTCGAATTTGATTAGCCACACTCGGAGGACGATAACCGGAATTACCCTGATTGTAGTTAACCGCGGCTGCTGAAACGTATCCTTGAATATTATCCCGAAAAGTGTTGCCATCGGCGGCGAGACACTGATAATAAGGATGAGCACCACCGCAAGTAACACAAATTTCCTCAACGGCTTTTACGAAAGCTGGAGGTGGGGTTGCTTGAAATTGTTTGAGAATAGCGGTCATGGCGGTAGTCACAACACTTGTTTGCTGATTTACTGCATGAGTAAGTTTGGCTATCTCGGAGGAAGAAGAAGAATTAACATCACTTGATTTCACTTGAGAAACAATCGATTTGTTTCGTGAATTGCGGACCTTGGATTTGTTTTCGATAATCGTCAACACATCTTGAGTACTTCTTTCCAAAAGATTGCCACCGGCGGCAGAATTCAAAGAATCTTGGTCGGTTGGGTTTAAGGCATTGTAGAAGGTATCAAGTTGATGCAATTCGGTAAAACCATGATGAGGGCATGCACGAAGGAGATCCTTGTAACGGTCCCATGCCTCATGAAACGATTCACCAAAACGTTGTTCAAAGTTGGAAATTTCATTTCGAAGATTTGTCGTTCTTGAGGGAGGAAAGAATTCATTGATGAATTTGGAAACAAGATCTTCCCAAGTGAGAATAGAACGAGGGGGTTCTTTTTCGAGCCAACGACGGGCTGCCCCCGCAAGAGAGAATGGAAAAAGCATAAGCTTAATCGCTGAATTAGGCACATCCTTGTATTTTATTGTGGAAGTTATTTTGTTAAACCAACGAATGTGATCATGAGGATTGTCTTTCTCAAGTCCGAAGAATTGGTCCGAAGTCATCATATTAATGAGACTATGCTTGAGCTCGAAATGCTCAGAAAGAATTGGTGGAACCACGATTACCTCCGCATAACCCTCGATGGGTGCACGGAGCAATTCCGCCATAGTACGTTGATCGGCCATCGTAACTACGGGAATTTCTTCAAGAGAAAAAGGTTGCTTTGAACGTCTACGGTTACGACGTTTCGGATTTGAAGTAGTTGGATTAGGAGAAGATTCACCAACTAGATTCGAAGAAGAGCGAGTGCGCATGCACTAAAAACAAGAATAACACAATATTTTTGGTAACCGGATATTAAAAGTCTACGGTAGCTCTTTAAACTACGCACAAGAGAGCAGAAGGAATTAGCACGCCGAAGCGATTTAAAAGCGTTCTTCCTTTTTGGGCGATGTTCCTTGGCCTTATACCCTCCTTATAGTTTGTAATTTAAAGGTGAGCCGATTATAACGATTAACAACACGATTTGTTTTGTTGGTTTTTCGATTTTTTTGGTACTTTCAATACTTTAGGAAAAGTATTGTTGGTATTTTTTAATTTTTAATAATAAGAAAATATTCACAAACGGAAATTAATAACTTCACGAGGAATGGTCTTCAAAAACTAATCTTCAAACGAAACAAGAATATCGTACACACCTCCCCGGTAACGGCGCCAAAATGATGGTGATAAATTTAAACCCTTTGTATATATAAATATATAATAAATATATAAATATAATAAGAGTTAAAAATATCAATGATAAGAATTCCAAAAGATTTTAAAAGAAATTACTTTTGACCATAATAAAATCTAAAATCTCCCGGGTCGTTTCCCGTCGAGGTGTGAATTGAGAATCGAGGCTACGTTCGTGATCGCGTTTTTGAATGGTTCAAGGATTTTTTGATTGGTTTTTTTATTTCTACAATTAAAATGCAAAAACGAGTAAGGGCAACCTAAAAAATGAAAGCAAATAAGGATTTAAACCTAAAAAACAAGAACGGGATCAAAACCCGTTCTTTAAAAAACCAAATTGTGAAATTTTAACCCTACGAAGACAAATTTAATTTTCTTAGGTGCTAAATAATAAAAGAAAATTAAAAAAAAGAATTATATTTTTTTGATTTTTTAATAATTTTTTATGAATTAATAAAAACTGTTTTAAAAAGAAAATTTGATTAAAAATACTAAATGAAATGGGAAAAATCTAAAAAAAATTATGAAAAGTAGTTTAAACAGTGTTGGATTAAACAAAATTAAAACTGAATTACCAGCTTATTGGAATAAGCTGGTATTAAGCCAAAAGGGCTTATAAGAAAAACTGAGTAAAATCAGATGGCCCTATCTGGTGCTAGTGGTTAGTGTGTGTTGTGTTTGGGACGTGTGTGTGCTAAAGGGGAGGTCACAGGGTCGAACCCTGTGGCTTCCCTTTCTTGAAAAACCTTTTTTTTAATTTTCTTTTTACAAATTTGTAAAACACACCAAAATATTAAACTTTAAAAAAATGACTTTTTACAAAAACTTGAAATAAGCACAGAAATAAGTAGATTAAGTGACAGAATCGGCTTTTTTACACTAAGTGACTAAAACTTAAACTGTTTGGCCCATTTTTACACAATAAGCAAATTGAAAAAGCAAGGAAAGCTAAAACAGATAGTACACTACACCAAATAAGCAACTCTAAGCACAATAAGCAAATGAAATTAAGCAGAAAAGCAAAAAAAAGTCAATTAAGCAAAAAGGGCTAAAACTGTGAACCAAACAGCCACAAGGGCACTTTTGGGCTTAAATTTAAGCACTTAAATGGAACCTTATGGCTATAAGACTTGTAAAACCTTAAAATATTTACTTTAAGCTACAATAATCAACAATCATAGAACAGTTTGAAAATCAAATAAGCCCTGAAAAAGGCTTAAGAAAAAGTTGTTTGCACTCAGTAAGTGCTGATTTTTTTGGTTTTCTTTAAAGACAAAAGCCAAAGTTCAGGCTTAATTTTAGCTATGGAAAAGAGCTTTTGAAAACAAAACAAGCTCAAACAGATTGAGCTTGACCACCAAAGAGCTTATGTTTAGAATTTTAGATTCTAAAAACAATTATATCTAATCTAAATTTGAAATTGAAAAATCTGTTTTTAACTTACAAGACACTTAACCAAATTTTGACAGATTTAGACAATACACAAACCAAACTTGCAGACCTTAAAGCCTTGATTAAAACTTTGTTTTAACACTTAAACAAGCATAAAAACATCATAAAAACACAAGATTCAAAAATCTAATCAAACAAGCTGATTAATTAAGGTGTGTGTTCACAGATTCAAACCATAACTGCTAAACACTTTGAAAAAGAGATTAAGACTTTTAAAACTTTTCAAAACAGATGAAAAGGACTTAAAAAGGCTTGTTAAATTTGACTTAGTGACCCAAAACAACTTTACACTCATTTTGACCCATTTTCAGTCTTAAACCAAACACCCCTTTAACTTCGAAAAATCCTTTTTAAAGCTGATTTATAAAGATTTAAGCAAAATTTCTTAAAGACAGATGACAAGTTATCAATGTTAAGCAAAAATAATCAATAAGCACACAATAATAAGCACTTAAATAAGCCAACAAGCAATAAGCAGTTAAAAGGCAAATCAAGACAGTTTTGAAGAAAAACTTAAACAAAGGACATTTAAACAATAAACCAAGACAAATAAGCATAAAAGAACATAGATAAGCAATAAAAAGCAGGAAATAAGCAGTAATAAGCACTTGAACAGTAAATAAGCAAAAATTGGAAAATAGAAACTTACAAAACCCTTGCTCAAAACAGGGCAAATAAAGTAATCTACAAGCTCTAGCTTGTCAAAGACAAGCTAGTATGGTCTATAAGCTCTTCCAAGGCTAGCTTATCTTCCAAAATGAGGTATTTGAGGGGTGAGTCTTTTTGTGATTTTCTTGATTTTTTAGATAGAATTGAAAACAAGTGTTTATATAAGCTTTCAATGGTTCAAAGGCTTATACAAGAGCTTAAAAACAGTATTTAAAAGACAAGTAATGTAAATGACAATGATTAAAGAAAAACACTTAAAATTTGATTAACTAAAAAAAGGTACAATGCTTGAAATTAAATGACAGTAATTAAAATTACAAGTAAATTAAATTGCAATATTAAAAATGGACAAACTTTGTTAATACAAGACTAGACTTAACAAAATTCGATAAAAGGAAAAATAAGCTACAATGGCCCTACTTATACTAAGAGTCTTCATGTCTTGGCTCTTCTTGTTGTGTTTCTTCACTGAGTAGAAAGACCACTTGTGTTTGTTATGTGAGAGAGGTCAAAAGCAAATCTCAGCCTTCCATTCATCTTGGAGCCCAAGGTGATGATCACAGCCCTTCATCTCCATGTCTTTTTCATTAACCAATCAAAACATAAGGGATTTCCAAGGTGGCAATTGGAGGTTTATGAAGTGGGATTAAATTGGAGAGTGATGTTTTTGGCTGGTTGGAACAGTAAACGAAGTTGAGAGTGATAGGGGTGAAGGAATAGTATCAATGGGTGCTTAGCGGGAAAAGGGGTTTAGGTTTGACTGGGTAAACGTTGTGGGGAATGGCAATTTAAGTCCCTCCACTTATATTGTTGTATTACATCGGAAGTCCTTGTGGTGATAATTATATAAAGGATTTGGCAATTTTGGTCCTCCAAGATGTATGGTGTGTTTGCAATTTCAGTCCATATGGTGCTAACAGACTTAACAGGTTAAGGGTTATGGACTTAACGTTGTTATGTGTGATTGGGCCTTATATATGTGTCTTGGGCCGGTTAAGTATAAAAGGGTTTTGGGCCCTTTTTCATGTAATGGTCTTCAATAATACACTAATGGGCTAACCCGGTCCATTAGATGGGTACGGGTGGGCCCATTAAATATTTCTTCGTTTCGGCATCGGTTTTGGCCTTGACTTTGCGGGGTTGACTTTGACTTTGACTTTTGACTTTGACTTTGACTTTTTCACACTCTTTCATTTCTTGCTCGGTTTTGTCATTTTTTGTTCATTTTTCGTCCTTTTGTCGGATATCCGTTTCCTGCACAATATAAATGAAAACATACACATACAATGTATTTTTGGAACGTTTTTGGTCATTTAAGTCCGTTTTTTAAAGGTCAAAGGTATGTGTATTTAGGCACATACCAAAATCCCCCATACTAAACTATTGTCGTGTCCGCACGCAATGCTATAAGTAAACACTTAAGAAAACTAAGACCCTCAATCCCCCTCGACTAATAACCCCGAAAAGTAGCTAAGTGTTCATCAAGGGGAATGAAAGAATCAATAGCTTCGAAAAGCCCCGTTTTTACCATTTTTAAATATATATACACTTATTCCTACACATATTTTTGTATTTTTCCTTTTTCTCATTTTTTGTACTTTTATTTTTAAGCAACTGACTAACATGTTTGACTTTTGTTGTTTTATAACTTTTAGAGATCATAGAACAAGAAACATTTCAATCCTAAAATGCCCCTAAAAAGATAAATTCATGTCCCAGACTTTTCTCTTGTCCCAACCAAAGCTTTAAATACGGAATCACCGTTAATTATAGTTATGATGCTATACCACTCTCATATTTATAAACTTGATGAACTTTTCATCTACTCGCAATTATTGACTATGTTAGGTGAATGTGTCATTTCATTTCAAACATGGAATCACTTTTTACAGAATTTCTATGATTTCTATGCTTCACGTTCCACCCGAGAATAATGAGTTTGAAGGCGAGATCATCCCATGTAGCGACTTTCGTCTCGGCACATCCCAACCTTGCGGCTAAGTGACCAGGCTTTTGACACCCCACAGAGACTAGTATCGGGACTCACGGACCTTCGGTTTCAAAGACTCTTAGGTTTCCCGTATATACATAGCTTATTTAGAAAAACTTAAAATGAAATAGTCTTAGTTCAAAAGCATATTTAAATTTAAGAAAAAGAGATTTTCCCTATATTTATTAAATCACATTTATTACACTTAATATAATTACACATCCATTAAACTAATGAAATCCTCGACCTTTTAGAAGGCTGCAACATCGGTTGTGAGCCGGCAAGATGCAGCAAACTTTTATCAGTCTCGGATAATTACTATGTGCCTTATTTAGAAGACTGCAACATCGGTTGTGAGCCGGCAAGATGCAGTAAACTTTTATCAGCCCACAGTTTATTATTATTACTACCACATTTTTCATCATTTTTTTTTCATTCATCATTTTTTTATATTACCATGATATAGAGAAAATTTCGTTTTAGAAAATTTAAGTATAAATTTGAACTAAAATTATTGATATCGACTATACTTCAAAATTTGTTGATTTAAGTTTAATTTTCGAAGAGAGCACGTATTATTAATCCGGTTAGAAGCTTATGGGAGAGAAAAGCCACAAACTACACTTATGAGCTCTTAAGATTTCCAACTAATCCTTGTTTAGCATCTAACTCATACTTAGCTCTATCATTTTCCGTTCTTCGCAAAGATCCGCGAATGCTTAGTCTAAAAGCTAAGAAACAAGCTATAGCTTAACATGCTCGATCGAGTCAAAATTTATTCTTATTCTACCCAGCAGGAAAGTCAAAATGGTGACAAAACACTTATTTTATTTTTAAAAATTTTTAAATTTTTTCATTTTTTTGGTTTTTTGGTATTTTGGTGGTAAAACGGGATTACGTAAAAATAACGACTGCAGGCACAATCAAATCGATAGATCCCTCCCCCATACTAGAACTGAACATTATCCTCAATGCTTTAAGAAGGGTCTCTACGTAAATCCTAAGCCGTTTATTAAGTATTCTTAAAGATAAACGTTAGTCGATAAGATTTGGATATTAGATTCCCAAAATGAAGCTGAGGATGTGAAGCTCGAGTGATCGAAGGACAAAACCGCGAGCACGAGAGGCTTCAAAAATCCGGGACAATCCTGGAGATACAATCACAAAACACAAAACACGGAAAATGGAAGAGGCGAGCCTTTCTCACAACACACTTATTCATTACTACTATTATAATTAGATTAAGATAAGCATGGGTTGCCACCCACGAAGCGTTTGTTTAAGGTCACTTAGCTTGACCCGATCCCCCCATACTTGAACTGGTCAAGGGGGATAGAAATGGAGACACGGAACATCCAAAACACAAATGTCCTCTCCATAAGAGCAAGGAAAAATCTCCATCAGGCTTTTAAAAATTTTAATGACTTTGAAAGCTTTAGAGCCCCGATGAGATTATTTCGGGAGAAGATAAGTATGAACTCCTTTAGAAGTTAGAATCCCGGGGTTGAAAACTTTTTCCTCATTTTCGGATGAAAACGAGAGTAGAGTTTTGGACCCGAAAACTTCTTTGTGGAAAGGAAGTTCATAAAGAGAGGATTAAAATCCTCAAGAATTAAAGAAGCATTAGATATGGATATCTTCTTTACATTCTTATCCGGTGTTACACAGTTGGTGACTTCAAGAAGGTTCTTGTGAATGAGTATCCCCGAATTAAATACTTTGTCCTCGTTATTGGTTGAAGGCAAAGCATCAACCACGGAAATATCCTCATAGAGAACCGAGTCACACTCGGGGGAAGGAAGGAAATCACTTGATCTAGGGGAATCAAGTTCATCATCATAATCATCCCATAATGGTGGGGATGAGTAATCAAGAGCATGTTCATCGGTGAACATCTCAGAAATGGTATCAACAAGATTGTCATCAGGAGAATTTTTATCAACCGAATCTTCGAGAATAGAATCCATTTCCTCGATAGGATCATGGTTAAGCAAATATTCTATCTCTCTAAGATCGGATTTGATATCAAAGGGAAGGTAATCAATTCCTGGTGGAAATGCAAAATGAGCGAGTTCATCGGCGAACTCCTCAAGAAAATAGTCGCTAGTCTCAGAAATCGGGAGACTAGGTGAAGAAGAAGTGGTACTGCCACTTAAAGGATTATCATGATATGGAGGGAGATCTTTGGTTTTATCAAGATTTAGCAAGTTCTCAATAATGTCTCCCTCCGGATCAAAGATATCATCATTAACTTCCGGTGAAGTTAAGTCGGTATGAGAAGTGAGAGAAGAAGTGGGATTGCCACTTGGATGATTGGTAATCTTTTCATTTGCCAACAAGTCTTCAAGATATTCTTCGTGTGAAATATTGTAGATATCAATCATGTTGATTGATTCTTTTTGAGGTGTATTAGAATATCTTGAAGTGTCATTTCTCATATTCAAGATCAATCTTTCGTCACCGTCACGGAGAATCATTTCTTCTCCGTGAACGTCAATCAAAGCACGAGCGGTCCGTAAGAAAGGTCTTCCCAAGATGAGGGGGACACGAGGATCGCTTTCATAATCAACGATGATGAAATCGGCAGGGAATGTAAACTTTCCAACCGGAACAAAGACATCTCTTGCAATTCCAGCCGGTGTACAAATTGTCCGGTTAGCTAGTTCAAGGGTCATGCGGGTGGAAATAAGCTCGGGTAAACCTAACTTTTTCCAAACCAAGAGTGGCATCAAGTTGATGCTAGCACCTAGATCGGCTAGGGCCTTGCACTTGAGCTCACTAAAACCACACGGAATGAGAAATTTCCCAGGGTCACCTAGTTTTTCGGGTAACTTCTTTAGGATAAACGCTAAGCAATTTTCATTGAGGGGTGTATTTGCTAGCTCTAAAAGTTTCTCCTTATTGGAAAGGAGACTTTTAAGCATCTTTTGGTATTTCAGGATTAGAACCAAAGCATCGGCAAGAGAGATATTGATGTGAAGTTGTTTGAACATTTGCCAAAATTTGTGAATTTGGACTTTATCTTTCTCTTGTCGTTTTTCTTGGTTCATTCTTGAAGGATAAGGGATATGAGGATGACGAGAATCCCTGTCATGAACCACATAATTTCTTTGTGAATGAGGTTTAGCTTTTTGGACAAGAGGAGGTAGGACCTTAATAGTATACTCAGCGAGTTTCGGGTCTATTAAAGTCTCATCTACACGTTCATCCTCCTCCGGATTAATGAATGGAGGAGGCATAGGAATGGAAGGTCCATCAAGAACAAGACCACTTTGGATGGTGATGGCTTTCAATTCACCTCTCGAGTTAGCAACGGTGTTGCTAGGGAGAGATCTCGAACTCGAAGTAGAAGCGGTGTTCATTTGGAAAAAGCTAGCCATCATGTTCTTAAGCTCATTTGTTTGATTTGACATTGAAGCTTGAATTGAAGTTTGCATTTCATTTCTTAACTACATTTTTTTTACCATTGTTAATTTGAGCTTCATGGCTTTTATATTTAAAAATAAAACAATATCAACATCATTTTCTTTATTTTTTCCAACTCACTTAAAGGAACAACTTTATTTATGGTAAGTAGAGCTTGGATAAGATGTTTCTTGATGAAATTGTTTCTCGTTATATCTTGAGAGTGGGCTAAAAACCGGTTTTGATTTTTTTGCACATTTGGTTGAGCAAAACCTGGTGTCGAATTCTGATTAGGCCATACTCGGTGGGCGATAACCGCATTCCATGATTGGTAGTTGATCGCCTGATGCTGAAATGTACCTTAAATAGTATCCGAAAGTGTTCGCCAATCGGCGCGAGACACTTGATTATAAGGATGAGCACCACCGCAAGTAACATAAATTTCCTCAACGGCTTTTACGAAAGCTGGAGGTGGGGTTGCTTGAAATTGTTTGAGAATAGCGGTCATGGAGGGTAGCACTTGTTTGCTGATTTACTGCATGAGTAAGTTTGGCTATCTCAGAGGAAGAAGAAGAATTAACATCACTTGATTTCACTTGAGAAACAATCGATTTGTTTCGTGAATTGCGGACCTTGGATTTGTTTTCGATAATCGTCAACACATCTCGAGTACTTCTTTCCAAAAGATTACCACCGGCGGCAGAATTCAAAGAATCTTGGTCGGTTGGGTTTAAGGCATTGTAGAAGGTATCAAGTTGATGCAATTCGGTAAAACCATGATGAGGGCATGCACGAAGGAGATCTTTGTAACGGTCCCATGCCTCATGAAACGATTCACCAAAACGTTGTTCAAAGTTGGAAATTTCATTTCGGAGATTTGTCGTTCTTGAGGGAGGAAAGAATTCATTGATGAATTTGGAAACAAGATCTTCCCAAGTGAGAATAGAACGAGGGGGTTCTTTTTCGAGCCAACGACGGGCTGCCCCCGCAAGAGAGAATGGAAAAAGCATAAGCTTAATCGCTGAATTAGGCACATCCTTGTATTTTATTGTGGAAGTTATTTTGTTAAACCAACGAATGTGATCATGAGGATTGTCTTTCTCAAGTCCGAAGAATTGGTCAGAAGTCATCATATTAATGAGACTATGCTTGAGCTCGAAATGCTCAGAAAGAATTGGTGGAACCACAATTGCCTCCGCATAACCCTCGATGGGTGCACGGAGCAATTCCGCCATAGTACGTTGATCGGCCATCGTATCTACGGGAGATTCTTCAAGAGAAAAAGGTTGCTTTGAACGTCTACGGTTACGACGTTTCGGATTTGAAGTAGTTGGATTAGGAGAAGATTCACCAACTAGATTCGAAGAAGAGCGAGTGCGCATGCACTAAAAACAAGAACAACACAATATTTTTGGTAACCGGATGTTAAAAGTCCACGGTAGCTCTTTAAACTACGCACATAAGAGCGGAAGGAATTAGCACGCCGAAGCGATTTAAAAGCGTTCTTCCTTTTTGGGCGATGTTCCTTGGATCAAGCCCGCCTTATACCCTCCTTATAGTTTGTAATTCAAAGGTGAGCCGATTATAACGATTAACAACACGATTTGTTTTGTTGGTTTTTCAATTTTTTTGGTACTTTCAATACTTTAGGAAAAGTATTGTTGGTATTTTTTAATTTTTAATAATAAGAAAATATTCACAAACGGAAATTGATAACTTCACGAGGAAGGGTCTTCAAAAACTAATCTTCAAACGAAACAAGAATATCGTACACATCTCCCCGGCAACGGCGCCAAAATGATGGTGATAAATTTAAACCCTTTGTATATATAAATATATAATAAATATATAAATATAATAAGAGTTAAAAATATCAATGATAAGAATTCCAAAAGATTTTAAAAGAAATTACTTTTGACCAAAGTAAAATCTAAAATCTCCCGGGTCGTTTCCCGTCGAGGTGTGAATTGAGAATCGAGGCTACGTTCGTGATCGCGTTTTTGAATGGTTCAAGGATTTTTTGATTGGTTTTTCTATTTCTACAATTAAAATGCAAAAACGAGTAAGGGCAACCTAAAAATGAAAGCAAATAAGGATTTAAACCTAAAAACAAGAACGGGATCAAAACCCGTTCTTTAAAAAATCAAATTTGTGAAATTTTAACCCTACGAAGACAAATTTAATTTTTCTAGGTGCTAAATAATAAAAGAAAATTAAAAAAAGAATTTTTTTTGATTTTTTAATAATTTTTTATGATTTAAAAACTGTTTTAAAAAGAAAAATTGATTAAAAATACTAAATGAAATGGGAAAAATCTAAAATTTTTATGAAAAGTAGTTTAAACAGTGCTGGATTAAACAAAATTAAAACTGAGTTACCAGCTTATTAGAATAAGCCGGTATTAAGCCAAAAGGGCTTATAAGCAAAACTGAGTAAAATCAGATGGCCCTATCTGGTGCTAGTGGTTAGTGTGTGTTGTGTTTGGGACGTGTGTGTGCTAAAAGGGAGGTCATAGGGTCGAACCCTGTGGCTTCCCTTTTTGGAAAAACCTTTTTTTTTAATTTTCTTTTTGCAAATTTGTAAAACACACCAAAATATTAAACTTTAAAAAAATGACTTTTTACAAAAAACTTGAAATAAGCAGATTAAGTGACAAAATGGGCTTTTTTACACTAAGTGACTAAAACTTAAACTGTTTGGCCCTTTTTTACACAATAAGCAAATTGAAAAAGCAAAGAAAGCTAAAACAGATAGTACACTACACCTAATAAGCAACTCTAAGCACAATAAGCAAATGAAATTAAGCAGAAAAGCAAAAAAAAGTCAATTAAGCAAAAAGGGCTAAAACTGTGAACTAAACAGCCACAAGGGCACTTTTGGGCTTAAATTTAAGCACTTAAATGGAACCTTATGGCTATAAGACTTGTAAAACCTTAAAATATTTACTTTAAGCTACAATAATCAACAATCATAGAACAGTTTGAAAATCAAATAAGCCCTGAAAAAGGCTTAAGAAAAAGCTGTTTGCACTCAGTAAGTGCTGATTTTTTTGGTTTTCTTTAAAGACAAAAGCTAAAGTTCAGGCTTAATTTTAGCTATGGAAAAGAGCTTTTGAAAACAAAACAAGCTCAAACATATTGAGCTTGACCACCAAAGAACTTATGTTTAGAATTTTAGATTCTAAAAACAATTATATCTAATCTAAATTTGAAATTGAAAAATCTGTTTTAAACTTACAAGACACTTAACCAAATTTTGACAGATTTGGACAATACACAAAGCAAACTTGCAGAGCTTAAAGCCTTGATTAAAACTTTGTTTTAACACTTAAACAAGCATAAAATATCATAAAAACACAAGATTCAAAAATCTAATCAAACAAGCTGATTAATTAAGGTGTGTGTTCACAGATTCAAACCATAACTGCTAAACACTTTGAAAAAGAGATTAAGACTTTTAAAACTTTTCAAAACAGATGAAAAGGACTTAAAAGGGCTTGTTAAATTTGACTTAGTGACCTAAAACAACTTTACACTCATTTTGACCCATTTTCAGTCTTAAACCAAACCCCCCTTTAACTTCGAAAAATTCTTTTTAAAGCTGATTTATAAAGATTTAAGCAAAATTTCTTAAAGACAGATGACAAGTTATCAATGTTAAGCAAAAATAATCAATAAGCACACAATAATAAGCACTTAAATAAGCCAACAAGCAATAAGCAGTTAAAAGGCAAATCAAGACAGTTTTGAAGAAAAACTTAAACAAAGGACATTTAAATAATAAACTATGACAAATAAGCATAAAAGAACATAGATAAGCAATAAAAAGCAAGAAATAAGCAGTAATAAGCACTTGAACAATAAATAAGCAAAAATTGGAAAATAGAAACTTACAAAACCCTTGCTCAAAACAGGGCAAATAAAGTAATCTACAAGCTCTAGCTTGTCAAAGACAAGCTAGTATGGTCTATAAGCTCTTCCAAGGCTAGCTTATCTTCCAAAATGCTGAGGTATTTGAGGGGTGAGTCTTTTTGTGATTTTCTTGATTTTTTAGACAGAATTGAAAACAAGTGTTTATATAAGCTTTCAATGGTTCAAAGACTTATACAAGAGCTTAAAAAACAGTATTTAAAAGACATGTAATGTAAATGACAATGATTAAAGAAAAACACTTAAAATTTGATTAACTAAAAAAAGGTACAATGCTTGAAATTAAATGACAGTAATTAATATGAAAAGTAAATTAAATTGCAATATTAAAAATGGACAAACTTTGTTAATACAAGACTGGACTTAACAAAATTTGACAAAAGGAAAAATAAGCTACAATGGCCCTACTTATACTAAGAGTCTTCATGTCTTGGCTCTTCTTGTTGTGTTTCTTCACTGAGTAGAAAGACCACTTGTGTTTGTTATGTGAGAGAGGTCAAAAGTAAATCTCAGCCTTCCATTCATCTTGGAGCCCAAGGTGATGATCACAGCCCTTCATTTCCATGTCTTTTTCATCAACCAATCAAACATAGGGGATTGCCAAGGTGCTAATTGGAGGTTTGTAAAGTGGGATTAAATTGGAGAGTTATGTTTTTGGCTGGTTGGAACAGTAAACGAGGTTGAGAGTGACAGGGGTGAAGGAATAGTATCAATGGGTGCTTGGCGGGAAAAGGGGTTTAGGTTTGACTGGGTAAACATTGTGAGGAATGGCAATTTAAGTCCCTCCACGTGTATTGTTGTATTACATTGGAAGTCCTTGTGGTGATAATTATATAAAGGATTTGGCAATTTTGGTCCTCCAAGGTGTATGGTATGTTTGCAATTTCAGTCCATGTGGTGCTAACAGACTTAACAGGTTAAGGGTTATGGACTTAACGCTGTTATGTGTGATTGGGCCTCATATATGTGTCTTGGGCCGATTAAGTATAAAAGGGTTTTGGGCCCTTTTTCATGTAATGGTCTTCAATAATACACTAATGGGTTGACCCGGCCCATTAGATGGGTGCGGGTGGGCCCATTAAATATTTCTTCATTTCGGCATCGGCTTTGGCCTTGACTTTGCGGGGTTGACTTTGACTTTGACTTTGACTTTTTCACACTCTTCCATTTCCTGCTTGGTTTTGTCGTTTTTTGCTTCGTTTTTTGTCCTTTTGTCGGATATCTGTTTCCTGCACATTATAAATGAAAACATACACATACAATGTATTTTTGGTACTTTTTTGGTCATTTAAGTCCGTTTTTTAAAGGTCAAAGGTATGTTTATTTAGGCACATACCAATTCTCTTGGTGGTGAAACACGGTTGTGGCTTCGATTAGATGATGAGGATGACATGTTTGGTCTAGAATCTATTGTACGGCTAAATCCCAAAAAAAACATTCAAACAATTTTACACCTAGTGTAGTTCCTTACAAAAATATTTTCCAAAGTGCAAATCCTTCAAAAACTAAAGGTGTGTTTAGTTTGGGAAAAAACATCTCACATTTTCCTAGGAAATTTTTCATTTGAGAATTAAAAAAACTGAAAACTTGTTTGAGTCCCACTTTTTCCAATATTTTCAAAACAAAAGTAAATTTTCATTTTCTACTTTAAAACAGAAAACAGAAAATCACATTTTACTATTCTCCATTTTTAAAAGGAAAAACACAACTCCCATCTAAACAAGTTTTTAAAATTCTCAACTATTCTCTAGAGAAGACAAGTCATTCTCTTCTCTAGGAATTTAGAAACAGAAAAACATGAAAAATTTTCTACAACTAAACACCACCTAAAACTCCGAAAATATGTCATTCAAAATAGTATTTTGCAACATTTAAATATGTTATTAATTGTCTTAAACATGTTGTGAGAGACAAAACCGATCTTGGAAAACTGGACTATCATGACGGACCATTCATCAAAAAGATGTTTGAAAAGATGTAAACCCAATTACTGATCATTTGTTTAATTGCATAACAAAATTTGAAGTAGAACTCACAAGGGAAGTGGAAGAGATGAAAAATATTTTTGATTCGATGGAAAAAGAATTACAAGAAACGAGAATTTAGTAAAATATTTTGATCGACTCTTGGAGGCAGTAATCATTTCTGAAGTTATGAATGTTGTTATGCATTCTTCTGCTTCTACAATTCATGATTATGCATTTGTAAATTTAGAAAATGAGAAGCTAAAAGCAGAAAATGAAAGGATTTCAAAAGAGTTTAAAGATGTCCAAGAGAGCTTGTTAAAACGAATTTTAATACTTGAACATGACTTTCAAAGATGCCAAGCTCAAGGCATTGCTTTTGAATTGGAATTACAAAACAGAGAAGAAAAAGATGTTTGTGAAAACTCTTGGATGTCGAAATTGGAGCAATTAGCTGATGAGAACGTGTCTTTGACATTTCAAGTAGAGTCTTTAACAAAAGAGAATAAGCATTTAAAACTTGAATACCAAAATCTTTTTAATTCCATAAAAAAGACACGAACTCAAACTCATAAAGAGATTAATGAATTAATTGATAATGTTAATCAAAAGACGTATGCATATGGAGATGTACGATCAAATAATCAAGATCTTTGATAACAATTTTTGAATTAAAAGAGAAGTTAAAAAATGTTGAGAAAGGAAAGTCTGTGAATATCAAGTTTAAAAAACCATCGATCTTGGGCAGAACCATCTCTCCTAAACCACTGATTAATGCTTCGGTTCAAAAGTCAAGGTTTGCTTCTAAGGTTGTTGAGAAACAAATTTTGTCAAATCCAGTTACTTCACAAACTTTACCTAAGAAAGAAAAAGTTGTCACCAGTAACACAAATATCATTGCATCAGGAATGTACAAGATAAACACAAAAGATTAGCAAGAAACAAGTGTGAACAAAAAGAAAACTAATGTGATTGCTTCAACTTCTACATGATTAGAGGGTTTTACTAGTGTAAACGTAAGAGCAACAGTTTAAAGAATAGTGTCTTGCATAACACTAAGAGTAGAAGCACTTCTATATCGTAAAAGAAAGTAGTAGATCATGTTAAGAACTCAAGTAAAACACATCATTCACCTGCTTTGAAATATTAATTCGGATGAATGTAATAAAAAAGTAGATGTACTTATTAATGCTTCTCATGCGAATGTGAAACACGTGTGAGAGGCTCTAACGACAATATTTGATGGTCGTTAGCGTAAAAGATGTAGAGTGTAACAAAATGTGAACAACAATGGCAGCATTTGTGATTAATTCGTAGGAGTGGCAGCAGTGCGAAAATTGAAAACCTTGTGGACGAAATTTGTGATATACCCTTAATAATAATACATAATTAAAAATTTAGGAAAAAAAACTTGTGCGTTTACAGATATTATAACCAGTTACATTAAAAATAGTCTTTTATAATAAGGACAATAAGAAAAGAATTATGAAGGTATTTTCTTCATTTTAAAATTATTTCTCCTATTTTTATTTTAGGGTTTAAGTCGTAAAATAACAACGAACTTTTTCAAATGTATCGATTTGGTACGTGTATTTTTAAAAAGTTATACAATAGTAACGAACTTTCATAAGTGTTTCATTCTGCACATTTTGATGACGTGTCATACCTGATAGGCTGACACATGGCACCATTAATAACGTGACACGTCATCAAAATGTGCAGATGAGAACACTTATGAAAGTTTGTAACTATTGTATAATTTTTTAAAAGTACGCTTATCAAATCGATAAATTTAAAAAAGTTCGTTGCTATTCTACGGCTTAAACCCTTTATTTTATGATGTTTCAAAATAATTATTTACTTTCAATTTTAACCACTCAAAATAAAGTTTCTGACCCGTGTGTTTTTTTATAAAAATTTTGAGGACGGGAGGAAGTATAAAGAAAATAGCCGTTGGACTCAGTCAAACTCGGAATCATGAAAAAACATTTACTACTATTATTGTTGAATAATATTCTAATGTTGATTCATGTGTT
>BQNB010015666.1:16240-72872 GCA_026074375.1 Tanacetum coccineum | reverse complement strand
CATAGGAAGTAAATGGTTATGGAAAATCAAATTTAAGTCTAGTGGTGAAATTGAAAGATACAAAGCTAGACTTGTTGCCTAAGGTTTTGGTTAAAAGGAAGGAATTGATTATGAGGAGACTTTCTCTCCTGTTGTTAAAATGACTACAGTTAGGTGTTTGTTAAATGTTGATGTTCTTAATTGTTGGCCTATTTTCCAGCTTGACATTGACAATGCCTTTCTGTATGGTGATTTAGATGAGATAGTTTATATGAAACCACCACAAGGGTATTACCATGATGATGGTAATAAGGTGTGTAGACTTAAAAAATCCTTATATGGATTAAAACAAGCACCAAGGCAATGGAATGCTAAATGGATTTCTGCTTTAATTAAAAATGGCTTTAGTCAAAGTAAATTTGATTATTCTTTGTTTACCAAGTCTGAGAATGGTAATTTTCTTGCTTTACTTGTTTATGTGGATGATATTATCATCACTGGCAATAAGTTTAGAGATGAGGAAGTTTAAAGACTTTCTCAGGACAAAGTTTATGATCAAAGATTTAGGAAAACTTAAGTATTTTCTTGGGATTGAAGTCATTGATACTGATAAGGGTATTTGTCTTAATCAAAGAAAGTATGTGCTTGATTTGTTGTCTGAATATGGTATGCTAGCATGTAAACCTGTTAGAACTCTTATGATGTCTAAGTTTTCTAGAACTAATGAGGCTACTGATGTTGATCCTCTTCTTGATAATATTGTTGATTACCAAAAGCTTATGGGAAAATTGATTTACTTGACTAATACTATGCATGATATTTCCTATGTTGTCCATTGTTTAAGTCAGTTTATGCATGTTCCTTTAAAGTCTCATCTCAGATCTGCTTTCAAGATACTTAGGTATCTTAAAGGATCTCTAGGTTTAGGTATTCATATTACAAGAGAATCTGGTATGTCTTTGAAAGCTTATTCTGATGCTGATTGGGCTAAGTGCATTATTACCAAGAAATCTGTTACTGGCTATTGTGTTTTTATGAATAATAACTTGGTTTCTTGGAAAAGTAAAAAAGCAAAACACTCTCAAAATCCTCAACTGAAGCAGAGTATAGAGCTCTTGCTTCAGTTACCAGTGAAGTGATTTGGATTCTTAAAATTTTAAAAGATTTACATTGTGATTTTTTTTTGCCTATTTCACTTTATTGTGACAGCAATTTAGCAATTAAAATTGCTGCCAATCCAATGTTTCATGAAATAACACAACAACTTGAGATTGACTTACATTTTGTAAGAGAGAAAATTTTGAATGAGGTTGTTAAAACTATTAAAGTGGATTCTACAAATTAAATTGCAGATATCTTTACAAAAGGATTGGATACAGTTCAACATGGTAAACTGATTAAAGAGTTAGGAATGTTTAATTTGTATCAGATATCAGATTAAGGGGGGATGTTGAAATATTATTATTTGGACTTAATCGGTTATCTGATACTATCTTTAGGGACTTATTATGGTTCTTGTATTTTTTAGTTTATACCCCTAAAGGACATGATTGTGAGGCCTTGGGTGGATTGTGTCACTTCTCCCGAAGACTACTACCTAATAGATAGCTGATAAAGACGGAAGGACTAAGCTGCAAAGTGTGAAGGACTAAGTTGCAAAGTGTTCTTTGGTGAGCTGTATAAAAGGAAGGAAGAGAGAGAAAAGAGGACATATTGCTTTCTCATAAAATTCATATAATTCTCTCTGATTTTGTAACCCTAATTTCTCAGATCGTCTTGATCTTGTGTTATTTCTATTCATTGTAAAACTATTATCAATTTAGATAATAGGTCTACACTAGATTAGCTGTGGTAGACTGTTTTGATTGAGATCAAAGTTGTTTTGATTATGAGTTGTATCTTGATTAATTGAGATTAATCAAGTGTTTTGTCATCTAATAATATTTTTCTTTAATGGGTCATATTCGGGTTAAGATTTTCTGACCCGCCAACCTGTAACTCGAACCCACCAACCCAAACCCGACCCGAATTACAACCCCTAATCTTAATCATGCGATGGAAATTTCTATGATTTCATCTATGTTCATTTGTGCAAATACCAAATATTAATGCACCTCGTAAGGAGCTTTTACATTGGGTTTTCCAAAACAAGAGAGTATTTATAGTTCTCATTTAATTCAATTTCGATCAATTTTGGCCGCAAACACATAATAAAATGTCAATCAAAAATGTTAATTCCTCATACAAAACCTTCCTACTAATCTTTCTACACACAAGATCCTGACAAGTGGCGAAACTGACGGTTTAGATTTAGAGAGATAATAAGTTGAAAAAATATATATTTTGTGATTGTGTATGTAAGAGGATAAGTAAAATAATTTTGTAGAAAGTTTTAGCAACGCTCAATGTCAATTAGAATTTTTTTTTTTCGCATACATATAAATTGCACAATAACTATGCAGCTAAAAGTAAGAATGGGTCAAATAAAATTAAATTAACATACTAGAGTACTCATGGTTGCAGCTCCCAAATACACAATATTCGTAGGCGCAACAAAAGCACAACATATTAAGTGTAGTAAAACGCGAAACAAATTTTTTTTAAAGAGATTGCGTAAACCTTTATTTTCCCCGGTTTAATCCTTAAGGGTTAGGCTCACATGATTGTCACCTAAGGTTGTTAAGTGCGTATAGCCGTACAAGGTACTAAAAATCCGCTTAACAAAGTTGAGGTTACTACTTCCTCCGTCTTATAATTATAGTCTACTGACAAAAAAACACGTAGTTTAAGAAAAACATTATTATTACAACTTTTTCTTTTTTAATTTTTGCACAATGACACTTTTACCTTTAACAATTTAATATATAACTTTTTTTAAAGTTTGTAATAATTACATCAAGTAAGAGTGATATGGTAAACTTAATCTAAATTCTCTATCTATTTTTGAAAGTGGACAATTAATTTAAGACAAAAAAAACATGGACTATGAGACCGAGGGAGTATGTTTTATATTAAATAATTCAAGATACTAAAGCTCCATTTAATCAAGTTGAGGGTACTAAACTAGTTTCGGCTAAAAGTCTAAAATTACTATAAAAAAAGTAAGTAAATAACTCTTAATACCGTCTTTCACGGGTTATGGGCCCAATATCGTCTTTCACAGCGTATGAGGGAGGTTGAGACGTAGACAACCATACCCTTACCAAAGATAGAGATGCTGCTTCCGGTTCTACCAAAGGTAGAAAAGGACCTCCGACCTATTAGAGGATAAATGTTAGTCAAAGCAATTACTATTAGTTGAGTCATACTTGACTCTTATATTTGGTATGATTATATGATTAGTCATTCATTAGTTGTACATTTAATATTCATAGCTGTATCGTAGTTATCTTGGGCTCAAGCTCATCCTCTTTGTAATCTATATATACCTTGTAATGTGTGAGAAATAATCAAGGACATCAATTAGTCTTACGGGGTCTTCTATCTTCCAATATGGTATCAGATGCCTTGGTACGATCTTGAGACCTACTCAGTCATCAAGTTGCCGCCGCCGCTGCTCTACCACCCCGTCAAATCTCTCTCCATCTCTATTATCAAAACCCTAGTTGTCGGCCACCATGAGCCGTAACTAAATTTCAAAAAAAAATCTCTCTATCACCTAACCATCGGCCGTCATGAGCCGCTTCTATCCTTTAAAAAAAACTGCTTCTATTCTCTCTACAAAAAAAATTGTTATTAAAAAAAATCAATCTGAACCTCTATTAAGTTTCTTCTCATGATTTCTCTTCGTTTGCAAGTTTAACTCCAGTCGGATCGAAGACCTCTGCTCCAACTGCGAGGGAGTATTAGAAAACATTTATTTTTTTGTTTTCTATCCGGTGGTAGATCTTCATCAATAAAATAGTTATAGCATTAATGTTTTATTTTATCTCCAGTCCGAGCTTTCGTGATTTCATCGCTCGGACTGCGGGGGAGTATTAGAGGATAAATGTTAGTCAAAGCAATTACTATTAGTTGAGTCATACTTGACTCTTGCATTTGGTATGATTATAGGATTAGTCATTCATTAGCCTTACGGGGTTTTCTAGCTGTATTGTACATTTAATATTCCTAGCTGTATCGTAGTTATCTTGGGCTCAAGTCCATCCTCTTTGTAATCTATATATACCTTGTAATGTGTGAGAAATAATCAAGGACATCAATTAGCCTTACGGGGTTTTCTATCTTTCAATATTGTAAGAGGTGAGGATCGAACCCTTGACCTCTGTTTCAAAAGGTAAAGATATTAACCACTTGATCCGACACTACACTATAAAAGTCTAAATTACTCAATTCTAAAATGAATTACAAAGAAAATAGACTATATATATGACTTGTTTTTAGAAAAAAGTTAATTTAGGAAGAAAGTTGCATTCTTCCCGAAACTACTATATAAAGTAAAGATGAATCTTGTACCGAACCATTTCGAATCTATACTACATATAATGGGTGTATCACATTCCTTGAAACTTGAAATCTTAAAGTTTATTTAAAAAAACCATGGTTCTAAAAGGCACGCTATGGCGTCGCTAAGGCGTCGCAAAAGCGCGAGGCGTGGCCTCCACGCTACACAATAGATCAAAGCGTATGCTTAAAGCGTGACGTGAGATGAGAAGTGGAAAAACGTGATAAGACGCGATAAGACATGATGTATGGAGGCTTTTTTGAATTCAATTTCGATAAAAATCGTTTTTTAATAGAAATAAAAAATATTACATGCAAAGATAGTTTATTAACTTTATTCCTTATGTATGACACTTTTGTAAACTCAATATATTTTTGATATATGATATGTAAATATATAAGCTTATAAATATTTTAATATTTTGTGCCGCTTTAAGTCACGCCTTAAAAATCGTCATGACTCGCCATTGCTGTTAAGGAGTGAGGCTTGGTCATGCCGTCACGCCACGCCTCACGCTATTTATAACATTGAAAAAAACACACGATTTAAAGAAACACACAAAATATAAAAGTTGACTTGAGAATACATTAATGTAAAAGTTAACTTGAGAATACATAAAACTTAAACAAGGTTTATTAATATTAGACGAGTACTCGTGCTTAGCAATGAGATTTTATAGCGGTTTATGGTTATAATTATATTATGGTTAAGTGTATTATGTAACCAAAATATCACTATATAACTATATGCCGCTATGAAATCACGTTGCAATGCACGGGTACTCACTTAGTTAAAAAACTATCCCAAAACTTACAAAGTCTAAAGTTCAAGATAGATTGGGAGGCGGAGGATGTGCGACGCACATAAATAATGTGTTGCTCCCCACGAGAAAGTAGGGCCGAGCCTACTCACCCGAAAACCGACCCGACTTGACAAACCGACCGAAACCGGGCCGGACCGACCTTATTCGGTTCGGTTTTCGGTCTTCTATAATTATTTCGGTTTGGTCGGCTTGGTTTCGGTTCCGTGCGATTCAAAACGACACTTATTCGGTTCGAACTATCTAAACCGAACTGAACCGACTTGTTCAGTTCGGTTTCGGTTTATATACTATATACTCGGTCCGGTTCTCGGTTGACAATTTACCATCATTCGGTTTCGGTTCTGTTTCGTTTTGTGTCGGTTCGGATCGGTTCCGAACCGATGTTCACCCCTACGAGGAAGTGCCAACACGTCTTATACTTTCTTTGTTTTTAAACACCATAATTTCATATTTCCTCAAAGTATGCTTTAAGTACATTGTACATCATGCATTCAAAATTTGTATTTTTGGTATGTATAACATTATTGTGTTTAAATTGGGTATATATGGAATTATCCTTTTATTATTCTGCATTCACTCAATAAACGACTTTAATAATTCTTCTATCTTATCAATCACTTGCACTAGCAGTTACATCAACGTGATTGATACGACCCATACACCTTGTTTTCACTATATTCTACAAACGGTACCATTTGAGCTGTAGCCACTCTCTAGAATTCTTTCAACACATATACACATTTGAAACATGTTGGAATGGAGAACCGATAACTGAACCAATTTACTCAGTCGGTTTCGGTTTTGTGGTGGTTCGATTTAAACAGTTTAGGTGGGGTTATTTTTCAGTTTTGAACCCAACCTAACCTAAACTGAAACACACAAATAATTAAAACCGATATCCAAACCAATCTTTGGCGGTTCGGTCTGGTTTTTCGGTTCAGCTTGCTTCTCGGATGGTCATGCTTAACCCAACGCAACAATGTAGCACAAATAAGACCATCCAAATAACCCGAAAGTAAAACATTTACAATTATCCATTGTATTGACCAGAAAAACCCAAACGCTTCCCGTGTATAGATTATAACAAGAAGGTAACTATACAACCCATAAATACTTGTTTGGCCATTCTAATTTATGTTTTTATTCACTGGGACAATTAGATTAATGAGCACTGTTATATCAAGCTAGAGGAAGATTATTCAACCCATAAGTACATACATAGCTATTTTAGTTTAGTTTTGACTTCTCAAGGGTCAAATGATAGTTAAGGGAGTTACATTGTGATTAATGCACACCATATAAAACTTACATTAGCATTGCTAGAATTACATAAATTCTAGCTCCACAAATCCTTTGTAAGCTCCCAAAACTCTGTCATTCCAAGCTCCACATCTTGCACCATAGCCATCATTTTCTCCGTCAATAATCGTTGGAAATTATACAACTATCCGAGTGATCAGTGAGAAGTAGTGTTTCGGTGTAAGGGCAAACGAAGAATGAACCATTTACTCCAGTAATCCCAAAATCATTTATGTGTTCTGAGTATGGTTTGTAAACTTCGACTTTAGCAAACTTTCCGTATTCCTTTTCAGTTTCCAATATAGGTTCACCACTCATTGAGAATCCCAATACTTCACTAAGTGGTGAATCAAAAGGTGTTTTAATGTTGAATAGCTTTGTAAAAGATGTCATAACACCACCCTCCTCCCCCCTATCATAAGCTATACTAATCCATCATTGACATCATCACGACATGCAGACACCACAAGAGACTGTTTAGCTTAGAAAATGGAGATATACGATGCACCTGGTTTTGCTTATACTACGGGGAGGTTTCCTTTTAAATTCAAGGGGTAATCAAATCAATGACAAGATCATTTTTAAAACTAGACTGATCATTAGCAACCCAATAAATAAACCTATCTATAGCAACTTGAGTTGAAAACCGAAATAATGCAACTGATTTCCGAGGTAGATTGCTACTTACAATCATTTTCCAAGTCTTGGAACTCAAAGAAAAGATTTCAACTTGCCACTTAACTGTATCTTTCCCTTCGAATGAAAACGACAATTTAACAATAGTTGGATCATAAGTTGAAGGACAAACCCCAAAACCAAAACGAGCCAATTTTCCAGAGATGTTTGTGAGGTCACAAGGCAAAACAATACCAACGGATGTCCTAATTGATGGGTTCCAAATAACAACCATCTCTGTTCGAGGTGTCGTAACCTGCAAACACACAAACCAAAGAGCTTACCAATCACAGTCGATTATTTAGCTGTTTTACCGTCAGAAAACATTTGGAGCAAAGTATAGTTGTTGTTGAGGGAAAGAGACATCATCTACAAAAGAAACATATTTTACCTCACGAGGATCACCAGCTTCTTTGTACCTTAAAAGAAAACTATGCGGCTGAGTGTCGCGGTCGCCATAACTAGTGATAAACTCGAAGCTGTCAATCAACGACTTCCATTCTTTTGAAACGGACCTTAATCGAATCAAAGACTTGACATCAGGAACTTTTTTAATGATTTCCAATTGGATTTCATAAGGAATGTTGTCTGACATTTTGAAACTTGTTAGGGTTTCTGAAATAATTCTGGGGCGTTTGGAATGTGGAATTTGGGGACTTTGCGATGAGGGTTTGATCCTTAGTTTGTATGTGAACTGTTAAGATACTAATAATAAGGTGTAGAATACAAGAAAAAGTGGGCTCATCTACCGATTTTGACTGACTTCAAGCCCATGATCATCCGTTATTTATTACTACTAATACTCTTGTCCATAATAAACTAACCTAACAAAAAATTAAGTAGGAGCGTGCATTGTTAGGGTAACAAGCTTAATACCCGCGCGTTGCAGCGGAGCTTCATTTTCTCTAGCATTTTGTTCTTTTTTCTTATGTCGTTTTGCGCGTTGCGACGTGGCCGCTTATGACTTAGGTTTGCGTTTTTCGTTTGTTGGATTACCTCATTTTGTAAGGATTCATGTGTTAGTCTGTAAATCCTCAGGTTTACATACCTCAAACCAGTGTACTTTTTGCTATATTGGACAACATATTTTTGGGTGAAACAAAATTGAAGGTACTTCCCAACGAGTAGATTTGTAAATAAATTTAAACTGCATGGTTGCAATTACTATATAGCAATATTCTAATGATTCGATAGTAAAATTCCCTATATGAACACCATCACTTTTATAACAATTTGTTTCCATCCCAAGAGCACCAAACTTGAACTGATAATGAGGGTGAGCCGGTAAAGGCAATGGTTATACCGAGTCACGTAACGTTGTTTAAGAATCCAGGTTGTAAGACGACAGTCTATTCTTTCTGACGCAACCTGCAAACAAACAAGTACGCGACGCAATCCCCAAGATACCAGTCATTGAAAATTAACTCCCGAATAAATTTTTAGGACATTACCTGAGTATTTTTCAATAGTTTCAGAATGTGGAATTTTAGCAAAACACCAAGTTCATACCCCCTATATTTTCCATCAATATTGGTTACATTGCGGTCTTCAACGGAATGGATCAATTACTTCCTATGTAAAAAGACATGCAATATACAATTTCATCACACTTGTCATGAGACCGATAGAGGTATTGGATTGTGGGAAAGGCTGACGAAATTGTTACAGTGGTAGCCTGGTTGCGTCTACGGGAACTCTGTAAGTGAATGGGGTCTGCGTGTGTTCCGGATCGACGAATCGATATAACCGAAGAAGATTGAAGCCAATTACGGCGATAGATCGTAGGAAATGAATACCATGTATAGTCTTATACTTTCGGTGTTGGGGATCTGTTGTGGTGTACGGTTGGCGATTTGCGTTGTGGTATCTGTACATAAAGAGTTTTAGTTAGTAAGACACTGGATGAATTAGTTAACAACCTCTACTAATTTTGGTTACATACAATGTTGTATGACCCTGTATAGGGTATTGTAGTTTTCTTACCATTAGATGTTGTTTGAGAGTGTCTAGCAAATAATAGTCTTTGGCGTCGTGTGGTAGGGCCATCTGCGTGCGGCCCTTTATTTGCTGCTGATCAATTAACTGGTGTTGCACACTCGGTGGAGTCTTACCTGCAGTGACAGATACGTGGCATTAAAATGCGCTGGTAAGGTTATTGTCCCGGTAACTAAATAGATGATGTATAGCAGTATACCAGAATTGGAGTGTGTTGAGTGCATCTCATCTGCGTAATTTGTTATTGTTGCAGTAACAGCATCAACTGGCACATGATTATACATAATGTTTGTTACCCGCGTGTGAGATTCTTGGCTGGTGCGAACAGCAACAGGAGTAATCCCTTTTAGCACCATGGATTGCTGGTATTCATAGGAAGATGATTCCTGTTGGTTGATGCTGAATGCGTTACCTATACAGGCGAATGAACAATGAATAAAGATACAAATGAAGTGGAATAAAGGTAACTGAATGTATACCAACTTATGTGCTGACGTATGGTTGTCAATGTCATTCATCTGTGAACTCGCACGCGTTATTGATGTCTCCACCCTTGTCATCAGCAACACTTGCCTTGATGTTAGCAGCACCTTACAAAGATATTTTGTTCCGTACGAACAAATCCTGAGGCGCCTTCTCCAACGTATAGAGTCACAACTTCACAATACGGATTAGGCGGAGACGACGGCGGATCCTCCTCGTGTTCGACCTCCCGCCGTCTTCTCCGCTGCACTTTCTGCCTCTTTCCACCCACCACAACTTCCCCACTTTGAAGATTAACACCTGTGCATATCATCAAACATTTATCATTAGTACTATTAACTACTCAAAAAATCCAACAAAAAAAATAATGATTACCTATACAAAGTTCTCCAAATGATTAAAATTTTTTTTTAAAAAACTAAAGAAAAGACCTCTAAAAATCTTCTAAAGTTGATGGTGGGATTCGTTGCTAGGGGTTTTGTACCTGCATATAACAAATTGAAATATATATATATATATATATATAAAAATTCTAATTAAAACAAACAAAAGATGGTGGAAAAAGGAAGATACCTCGGTCTCCATGTTTGAAACAGATTGTTTGTTAATCGGGATTCAACAACAATAAGCCGAACAACATCCTTTTGTTACCAATCTGCATAATATAGTGAACATTAAACATAAGTAAGCAAAATCATACGATAGACATTTTATATATCAGGGTGTTTGACATTACTTATTTTCTATTTAATTTATGACTAAGTAGTTTAGATTGGTTGGACAAAACAGAAATTCAGCTTATTTTGCTAGTTTTCCAGAATTTGGTGTGTGCGTATTTGAGATGTATCTAACCTAAAACCCTTTCGATACTACTAAAAGTTGTAACAAATTTATTTATTGCGCTTGTACATAATTCAAACACCTTGCCTTTACCCTTACCACGTACCTTGTCTAAAACTTGCCTTTACCCTTACGACAATTGTTGTCGAAGCTCCGTCCGTCATATAATTTGCGAAAAATAGGGTCTACGGATTATAGGTTTTTGGTAATCACGATGAAGTTATCAAAACATAGTTTGAGTTTCTTAATGATGTGTTCTTCATTAATAAACCAAACCAATCCTACTTTACGCCCCGCTAGTGCTTGTTAAGTGGTTAACTGTGATGTAATTTTATTACTGAACAAAAGCCTTCATATACATAACTCAGATTTTATAGTTAAGTGACAAAAAACAAACTTGGATCATAAAAAACTCTCCATTCAAATCACACCTCAAGACTTGACGAACTTTGGCTTATCTTATAACCTAGCTTTTATATCACTTGACTAAAAGTAATTGTAAATCTATTTAAACCTAACTTCTAGATATGTTCTTAATCAAATAAGCACACAATACTGCTGCTATGTATTGGGCTAAAATAAGCAAAGTATGACTTACTTATTTAAAAGCACATATTTGAGATGAAGCTACCCTTATATCTAACCCAAAACGTACTCACATAAATAACTTGAATGCCAACTTAAAAAAATCAAAAAAAATTAACCACATAAAGAAAATATAAAACCTTATTCAAGATCAAGATGCTTATCCAACAGCAGAACTTCAAAGGAACCATTGATAACCCCATTGCCTCATCTCTTATAACAGTAACAAAGAACAGATAATTTGAAAACCCACAAAAGCAAAAATGCTTAAACCCAAACCCATTAGATTTGAACCTAATTAAACCCCAATCTCATTATATCAACATAACAATTATCAATATTGTTTTTATGAGAGAAGAAGAGGATGGGTGAAATCCAGTTGTTTCTAGAGAGAGACCGAGAGAGAGATTTGTGTTTGTGGGTGAGAGTGGTCGGTGTAAAAAAAAGAAGCGGGCCAAAGTTTAAGCCATTGGACCAGGCCAAAATCAGCCCAAAGAAAAGCCGGAGCTCAGCACACAAAACGACCGCGTTTTTGTCTACAAATGTGTATATTTATAATACCTCAATAAATTGAAAACCGAAATCGAATCGAACTTATAAAAAAATTTCAAAACCGAACCAACTAAACTAAAATTTTGATTTTCGGTTTGAATATGATTTTAACAATTTGAACCGAAAACCAAATTTATAAAAATATATATATTTATATACTAGTTACATAACCCACCCGACGGGCGGGTTTGTTTCGTTTTTTTGTTAGTTTAAGCGTGTAACTATTGATTTTTAACACGGCGTTATGGAATTTTTAAAACTGTAAATCGGTTTGACGGTATCTTGTGTTCTGTTTAAATCCAAATGAACTGTTTAATAATGGTATAGGAATATGTCAGTTTAAGTGTGTAACTGTTGAATTTTTCACACAACGTGATGGAATTTTTTAAAACTGCTAATCGGTTTGACGGTATCTTTTGTTCTATTTAAATCCAAATGAACTGTTTAATAATGATATGGGAATAGGCTTAGTTACAGTGGCCCATCCCGCTACACCTACGACATATGCTACTAACAACATCGAAAGAGTAGTCGTTACATGAGGGTGTTCTTAATCCAACCTACATTTACCCATAATAAAAATTACTTTAAATCCGTAAAATCTTATTGTTTGAGGCATTTGAACTTGCACAAAACACTCCCACCAAGATACTACCAATGAAACGTTTAATTACTGTTGTTGTACATCATCACAAAGTCCAAAGCACCTGAGAAAGTAACAATAATAAACTTGTAACTAAAATTAACAAACTTTCAAAATCACATTATATGCACAAACTATAAAATAGTAAACCTGATACAAATTTCCTAATTAACAAAAATGATGATACACATGTCTTGATCAAAGCTCATACCCGCTTAGTTCACACATTGACACTGCTATACAAATCTTTTATTTAGTAAAGGAAAACGTCAAGTGGGATATTCGTATTTCAAAAAAATCAAATCATACCATATTTAGTACTCCTTCCGTCCCATATTAAGTGTCCATAATAGAATCCTTGCGGTCTTTTTTCATCAAGTTTGACCATAAATATTTATATATGTGTTATGTAATACTTAATGAAAATTATACCAATGAATGATACATTCAAAACTCTATCAATTCATATATTTTACATCAAGTAACATATAACATAACAAGAGATAGTTATGGTCAAAGATGAAGAAAAAAGACTTGAAAAAGTCAAGCCGGACACTTAATGTGGGACGGAGATAGTAATATTTTTTAATTTAGATTTTTTTAAAAATATATATATTTTATAAAAAAACTCCAAATATATCCAAATTTGGCAAAAAAAATCTAGAATTCGTTTTAGCATAATGAGATGTAATCAAATTAACAAAAAATAAAGAAAAACCATTTGTGTCAAAAATAAAACAAAATAAAGTTACAAAAGCGGATGTCATTGCTGAAACTTTTGTACCTTAAATATAAATTAAAAAAATATAAAATCCAAATTCCAAAATATAAAAGTTAAATTAAATGACAGTATACCAAATTTTTTTTCACACGATGTGTTGTGCTTCTTCTCCCTCATTCAGCAACGAAAAACAAAACCCACCATAGCAAACCCTAAAATCGCTCTGAACTACTACTATTCGTTCAAACAAAATAATCGACATGATGGGAATGTTTGTTGAATTTGTTTACCGCAATTGATTGGGTATTTTTTCTCAACTATAAAGTCAATATGACATGATTTCTTTTTTGATGTTTGTTAAAAACGCTTTGGGCTAATACAATATATCTTTGGGATGAACACATGTGAGAATTAATAAAACAATAGGGGTGTTCGGGATTGATTATTTAACTTATGAATTTAATTCAGAACCAAACTCCAATAATATATTATGAACCAAGTGATGATTATTCTTGATAGTAATCTCGTCCCTGAAACACCTAATCAGATTTGCAGACCCACAAATATCATCCATAACCTCTTTATCCTTCTGAATAAAACCCGAAACAGATATGTGGGTTATGCCTTATGTAATTGATATTTTTATGGTTTAAGTTTGCAGTTATACACATCAAATTATAGTATTTTTTGATATTTTATTGAAAACTTGTAAGCCTAATATGCACCTTTAAGCAGAATAACCAAACAGCCCTTTAGTTCTTTACTGAGGTTTTTTAGGCCTAATTGTTTATGAGCAGACTCATATGCTTAATGATCCGAGTGAGTCACAATGGCCTAAGCCATCATATCTTGGTATCTGGTTACAAAGCGTGTAAAGACCATAAGAAATTACCACTATTTTACAATGGACTAATTAGTTATTAAATCTTAGAAGGGACATGGGGTTAAGAGTCCATATTTGGGACATCCCACGACCAAGAGGAATTGCCAAAGGCCCATTTCCTAACATTAGTATCTACCGACAAAACCAGATATGTTAAACGAATACATAAGCACTGAATACAATTATTCATTAATTAACAAAGAAAAACCCCTATTTACCATATAGAAGGATGTCATAGTAAACATAATTTGTTCCTATAATTAAACGTCATGTATAAACCGTTAACTATAGTTACTCCATTTTGATATTTAGAGCTATTTTGTTTGTTTTGTGTTCATTGTCTTATTATAATGATACGAAAACATAAGCACTGTTCGTTCGTAACCAGTTGGAAGAGGATTTCTGCCGCTTGGTAACAATTTAAAATTAACAATGTACCATGTCTTAGACATTATGATGAGAATGATTATTTTTTTTTTCATATTAAGTTATTGACATATATGTATTCTTTTGGCTTTAATATTTGTATCTGTGGGATTATAAGCACTTGGACTCTGGTCTTTTTGAAAACATGAAGTGGCAAGTTTAGTCGGTTTTTGTGCTGTTAATTTTGAAGGTCTTATTTATTGTGTATACTTGAGATATTTTTGTAAAAGATGTGCAACTAATGCCAAATAATTTTGAAATTAACATTGGTTAGTATCTGTTATACTAAAGTAGAAACCTTTTAAAAAAAATTGATTGTTAGATTGCTCTTTGAGATGCTTATATAACATGTAGTTAGAAAGTTAAAAACATGATAATGTTTGTGTTATGGCCTATTTTGGAAGGTTTTTATGCAGTAGTCTAAGGTATTGAACCTTTTATTGCAGTTTGGATATGGAAGATGCGAGGTTCGATGTAATACTTTTGACTTCCTCAAAAGGAATGACTTCGCCCGGGCTGACGAGGCTTTGCCAATCGAGATGGGTAAATGGTCTGCCCTATAACCTTTTCATCTCCTTTTCAGTTAAGAATGATTCTATTTGTTATATTAACTCTAACATGCATGCAAAACTTTATAACATATTACTCCAGGTTAAAAGCACTATGCAAAGACTTGCATGTTTTAAGGAAACAAGACGTTACGCATCTGTTGAAGTAAGGGACACATTGCCTTAACTTAATCATAATTTTTCTATAGATTTTGGTGTTTCTAAATTACGTTTAATTGACTTATTCAGGTGGCGTATCAATATGAGAAAGGCATTCTCTCCGGAAAAAGGAAATTTGTATACCTGAAGATGTAGAACATGAGAGCAACGCTGATGAGGATGAGGATGGTCAAGTATCAATCTACTTGACATGTATTAGGCATTCAGCAGGTGGGAAGTACCTCTAGCAACACCTTCTCAATAACACTTTTGCAGACCACCGGTAAGCTTTCCAAAGCAACCCTATTTAGAAAATCTACGTTCCAAACCACCAAACTCCCATTAACTTATAAGTAATGCAAAGTTTCCTTCTAACAGCCAACACAGATTATGAATAGCCCCTCAACTCCTGTCCAAGATCCCGTTCAATTAAATGGTTCATAATGTTTATTGGAAGTCAAACCTTTTCTGAAATCCAAACCGAGCATTGAGTATCTCTTTTGTATTAATGCAGAAAATTGAGTAACCCAAAAAATAAGGTCTTGAAGTTTGTGAGCACCGTACATGATCTTTGTAGCGTTCTTGGGATTGACTTTTGCAATATAATAACAGAGGTCCATCCAAGTTTGGATGATCCAAAGTTAGCTGGTATTCATTAAAAATTCAAACGAAATAATTGTGTTTTGTTTCCTGTACACTATTTTTTTTGTTAATGTAACAGTAGCCAAGTCCAAGTGTTGATATGAATGAGTGAAGAGCACAGCAAGTGGACTCCAACAACGAGCCGAATTATGTATTCAGGTGGTCCTTTGATGAATCTTACGATGTACTCAATGCAAAGTGGCTACAAATAATTCAAAAAGGGGCCCCAATCATGTGCCACAACATGCTCACGGTGATATCTACGCATAAAATTGTTCCACAACAAAATTTTCATTCGAATATATTAAAATCACCAAGTTACTTTTGCAATTAACAACATTGGTTATTGTGAATATGACCATTTGAAACCTAAGACGCATCTTCTGGTGGTCTTAGATCTTCACAATTGATAATGGTTTTGGGGTCTTATATAGTTTCTGGTAATGATCACCTTCAGGTAAATTATGTTACGCTCTTGGGGTCTATTTATAGTTTTTATTTATTTTTTAATACATTATTGTAAATTTTAGAAAAAACCCCGTGCGTGCACGGGGATTATAACTAGTATTAATTCAACACACATTCTTCTTTAGCCTTTTTCATATGGTTTTTTTATGCATGTCCTTGGTGTACACAATAATCTACCTAGCTAAACAAAACTGCACAAATTTACAAACACAATCTGGTACACAAATACAAACGTCTAAAAAGATGTGGTCACCGTATACACAAACGTCGAAAAGAAACAAAGGGAAGGAACCGCAATGGTGGCAGCGTGGGTATCTCGAGAAGAATAAGTAACATCGGAAACCCAAAAACGAATATCATGGATAATTTAATGAATGGGATAACGGCGGTTAGACTTCTAATTGCTAGTAATGGACTGCGAGAGAACAAAGAGGTAGCAAAACCAGAGTGATCATGATCAAACTATGGGAGAAGTTTTTGAAAAACACTCGATGGATACAAAGATTAGAGAAATTTTTGAGATAGGATAGAAGAAAGCAATATTATATTTGGTGAATGAAATCGGGACGTGAATCGAATGATACAGATGTAGACATAACTAAGAACATATATAATCAGATAGTGGCATCATTGATCATCCGTGACATAAGGAAAGATGAAACCATTTAAAACGCATTCTTACTACAATCCAAACATGAGACTATCCTATACTACTTTACTACTCACATGGAGGTAAGAGGGGGAAAGACGTTACTTGGCAAGATGGCTTTAGATCAGTTTTATCACAGACCGGGGCCAAAATATTTTTAAGATCAATTCAACTTGTGCATTGCAGTTCAAAATTTTAGATGGCTACATGTTTTATATCCAAAATGCTTATATAAATAAACACAGTTGACTCACCTCCTCATATCTTTGAAGACTATTTAAGCATAACGAATTCGCTTTAGCAGTGTTCACATAGTCACCGCGACAAATTTCCACTGCAGAATGCAACATCATGCTATGTTAAAAATAACAACCTTTTTATAACCACAGTTTTGAAATTTAACACTATTATAAAATGAAACATTATGAAAGATAATAATAATTGTTTTGTCTAATGAGAACATCACATTTGTTTCTAAACAACCATAATGCAAATATAAAGACACACTTACGTATGGTATGTAGAGCTAGATATAACAAAGTTTGATGTATAGTTTTTCCTAGAAGTCATTGATTTAACTTAACTGATTCAACTTAATTAAAAAAACAAACATAACTTTTCTTTTGGACGGAAATATATTATTAAAAAGGGTTCAGCAAGTAACTAAAGAAACAATCACGTTCTATATAAAAAAATGGTTCTGCAAAGAATATATATATATATATATAAATAATATATAAATATATTATATATAAATATTATATATATATAATATATATATAATATATATATATATATATATAATAATATATAATAAAATATATATAGTAAGGATCAAAGTGAGAATAAAACATATAATTAGAATTGATAAGAAGAACCACAACCACTCATTTTCAGATCCGCCTATAAAAGTGCATGCCTCTCCCCTTAAAATTCTCTTTCCTATTTAAAATTATGTGGCTAGAATCCTTTTATTCTTCTCATTATATTTTTCTTCTTCACTTAATCATTTCCTATATATATATATATATATATATATATATATATATATATATATATAGAGATAATATATATAATAAAATATATATTATATAATTGGGTAGCCAAAAAAAAATAAAAAAATAAAAAAGAGTTTGGGTTAGGATAGGACTTGTGTTATTTATCTAAAACCCTAAGCTAAAATTTAGTCCCATTCCTGCTTCCCTTCTCCTTTTGTGTCGTGACCTCCTCCCCTAAGAACAAGGAAGACAAAATTTTGATTCAAAAAATTAAGAGCTAGATCGTGTTAGGATCAAGAAAGAACACTAGGTAAGGATTCTACGCTTGTAAATTCTTTATAAATCATTTAACAAATAATATGATGGATTATTAGGGTTTAAAACTTCTGTAATTAATGATGTTATAATCATGCTAGTGCATTTAGGGTTTAATTAGGATCATATCGGTGCAAACGGTTAGGCTTGGATCGCGTTAATTTATGAATTAGGGTTTGGCAGATTTTAGGGTTGTGTTCAACTGATGATATCTCATTGATAAAAACGTTTTTATTTATGAATCTTATGCCTAAATTGAATTTCAGAGAGTCTACTTTCTAAAAAGTCCGGCCTCAAAAGTTTTTAACGTCGGGAATTTAGTCAAAGGGGCATTGCAAGAAAAGTTGTCAAAACTTGTAAATTCGGGACAGATTTGGGTCTGAATTAGAGAGGTGAAAGCCTTAGTTAAAATTCGAATTAAGGTTAGACAAAACACGTAAGTCAAGTTCTATAAGTCTATTAGCTTTCCCGTGAAAATTAGCCTCTAATTAGTTGTCTAAGTATGGTTAGCAAGGTCAAACATTTTAGTGTGCGTTCAGGTCCGAATCTGTGTACTTTTGAAATAGGAATTTATTTGACGTACTTGTACATGTGTTATGCTTTTGGGGAAAATGAGGTAGTTAGTAAACACCTAAGTGAACATAGATGATTTATGTGAGAATTTATTTGGTTCAATAGGTAAGGGTTGGAAGCGAGATAAGTGAAACTATAATTCTGCGTTTTCAGGTAAAATGTAGATCATTAGAATTATGAGTAAATGAAGTGGTTAAAGTTGGGCATGGAGTCGGGGTGACCCATGAGGATAATTAAACACCTTATACATCCATCATATGATTGTTACATGGGCTTAAGCATTTGGCTTAGTCGCGTGTAACACGTTTATATTCTATTGTGTAGCTTTGTGTAAGATATTTGGAAGCTGCTTGAGCATCATGTGAGTTTCATAGTCCCTCTTTTTACATTGTTTTTAAATTGGGATGGAAATGATGCAAATGGTTTTAAAAGTTTTTAATTGTTGTGATTATGTGTTTTAATTTGTGTATGGACATTGTGACTGTTATATGACTTGATGTTACATGTTGATTGTGATTTACTTCCATGTTCTATATTTGGCATGTCAAGTGTTGTGGAATGGATCGGATGAGTACGCCTACTTAGTTTTAGAATGGGTCAGATGGGTATGCCTACCCAGTATTTGGTTTGTTGATATGATGATTTGGATTGCATGTTAGCATAAGTTCATGATAGTTCATAATTGTCCTACCTTGTTTTTATTAATCGCAATAATTGATTGAAGGATTGAATTATGTGTCTTAAACCTCTGACTCTCACCAACCTTTGTGTTGACGTTTTTAAGCATCATTTTCAGGTGAGCATCATGAAGATCATAGGAATGAGAGAAGTGGCTAGAGAGACCATAGGCTGCATGCGGAGTTTAATCTCCTAGTTTATTTCTTGTTTGATTGAATATTGAATGTTTGCTGGTTTGAACTGCTTAGATTTGTTTTGGTTGTATTGCATGTCTTGGTATTGATGTGAACCCCTTTTACTTCAATATAAGACGTCGGATATCTTTTATGTATGTTAGGGTATTTTCATGACACTTTGTGTCCCTTATGTTCCGTTTAGTTCATGTAGTTTTCTCTATTGTGACACCATTGTGTTGTGATGATATCCATTCTCGTTACGCCTCGCGTTTCTGCCTTAGTGGGGTGTGGCAGATCGGTATCAGAGCCATTGGTTATAGAGAAGTAGGTGGTTGAGCCTAGACTATAACCTAGGAGTCCTTCATATAGATGCATTTTAGGGCTTAAGTGTTTAGTACTATAACTATTATGCTTCCCCCCTAATTGTATAGATTTTATTATCTCATTTTTTTAACTTTCATTTAGTATTTTTGTCTACCATTAAATGATATGGTATATGCTTTATCCTTAATAATTTAGCCATGTCTCCCCCTGACCATAAGAAGTTTCGTTGGGGAATTGCCTATGCAACTGGACGTAAGGGCTTCACTGAACCAAAGACTGAAATTTGGTTGAAGCGGATTAACCGCAAGATCCGAATACCTATTGACCTATACCCGTGTCGAGTCGAAGAAAGGCTGACTATGAAAGTAGTTGATGGAGAAACGATCATGAAGTTGGAAACAAAAATGATTTCAAAGGATGGCAATGTCTCCATATTTCCTGGAAAGTTTGCTGGATACACGCCATCGAAGGAAGCTCCTGAAAAAAGGGCCAAACTATGGATTTTTGAGTTATGCAGTATCTGATATAAGTCCACAGCAAGGAGTGGACCCAAGTGTAATGAGTTAGAAGACACTTGTGAGAGTGAAGTTCGACCCAATACCTGACTATTCGTCTCGTTTTAAGTTTTAAAATTTTAGTTGTTTGAATTTGTTTGGAGCCATGTTTAGGAACATCTACTTTTGGTTATTGGATTTTGTTCAAGTATTTTAATATTATGAATTGAGTATTTGTTGGATTATTTTTGTGCGTGATGAGTGAATGATTTGAATTATGTGTTATGTGGTGTGTTAACCTTAAAAAGTGTTGTCATAAGAGGGAGTACATTTGTGAAAGGGGGCATCTATAATTATGGTGGACTTGTAAGTATGATTACATGGATTAATGTTGACACGGTATATGTTGGTTATTCTTATATGTATATGGTTATGGTAGAGTATGATAAGATTATGGGATTGGAAATCCTTATTATATCGTCTAATGTATATAAATTTTATCTTATATAGAAATGGCTCCAAATCTACGAAGCGGCCCTAGCAATAATGAGACTCTCAACATTGCTACTATCATCGTGCAGCAATTGTAAAACATCCTTCCTCAGATCGTCACCCAAGTAACTAACAATGTCAACAATGCTAATGGTAGGAGTGGTAATGGTGGGAACAATAGATGTTCTTACAAATGGTTCATGGCATGCAATCCCAAAGAGTATGATGGAAAGGGAGGTGCAATAGCACTTACACAATGGATCGAGAAGATGGAGAATGTAATTAACAATAGTGGGTGTTCTGAGAATCAAAAGGTGAGGTATGCTTCTAGCTCGTTTGTGAACAAGGCTTTGACTTGGTGGAACACCCAAGTTCAAGCAAGAGGTCACGAAGCTGCAATAGGTATGTCATGGACTAATTTTAAGACATTACTTGTAGAGGAGTTCTGTCTTACAATGAAATAAAGAAGTTGGAAACTAAGTTTTAGAATCATAAGATGGTGGGAGCCAATCATGCCGGCTATACAAATCGGTTTCACAAATTGGCTAAGTTGGTTCCGCACCTAGTTACTCCTGAGTCATCACGCATCAAGAGGTACATAGCTGGTTTGGCTCCTAAGATTCAGGGAATGCTTCGAGCGCCATCCAACCATAATACAGAGTAAAATCCTTAGGGCTGGAATACTTATTGACGAGGAAGTTAGTTGTGGTACATTGACGAAGGGTAATGAGAAAAGAAAGGGAGTGGAAGAGATAAGTAAGTCAGGAGGGTCATGGAAAGAGAATAAGAAGGCAAAAGTGGGGACAGGGTTTGTGGCGACAGCTCCTCCTAGAAACGAGTTTGTGGGCTCCTATCCCAAGTGTGCCAAGTGTTATTCCTATCATCTAGAAAATAGGGCTTGCAAATTGTGTTTCAACTGTCAGAAACCGGGTCACTTTGTTAAAGATTGTCAGGCACTATATAGGCAAGTGGCTCCTATGAATGCAGTTAGGATGGGTAATGATCAGAGGGTTTGTTATGAATGTTGTAGTTCTGATCACCTTCGCAATACTCATCCAAAGATGAACCGAGCACCTGGTCAAGCAGGAAATCCGTTGGCTTTGAAGGGTAACCGTAACACCCGAAACAATAGGAATCGAGCTAGAGGGAGGGCCTTCAATGTGAATGTGAATGCAGTGGAGGATTTATAGGATCCTAACGTTGTGACGGGTACTTTTTCTTTGAACGATCATTTTGCTACTGTACTTTTTGATTCTATAGCTGATTTTAGTTTCATTTCTACTGAATTTGCGCCTTTACTAAATGTGAAACGTATTGTAAATCCTGGCTATGTGATAGAAATAGCAGATGGTAAGAAAGTAGAAGTTGATAGGATTATCCTTGACTACAAACTAGAACTAGGAAATTCCCTGTTTAGCATAAATTTAATACCGTTGGGTCATGGAAGTTTCGATGTGATTGTGGGGATGGACTGGTTGTCTCAGAATAACGCTGTGATAGTGTGTCATGAGAAGGTGGTTGAAATACCGTTAGAAGGTAGTGGGATACTTAGGGTTCAAGGGGAACATAATTTAGGAGCCGCCAAAGCCTTAATGAATGCAAAGGTAGATGAACCAAAATTGAGTGATATATCTGTAGTATGGGATTTTGTTGATGTATTCCCGGAAGACTTGTCGGGGTTACCACCACAACGACAAGTTGAGTTTCACATAGATTTAGTTCCTAGAGCGACGCCGATTGCACAGTCTCCATATCGTCTAGCGCCCTCAGAAATGCAAGAATTGTCTGGGCAGCTTTAAAAGTTGCAAGACAAGGGTTTCATACGACCGAGTCATTTTCTGTGGGGAGCACCTGTGTTATTTGTTAAGAAGAAGGATGGCTCTTTTCGCATGTGCATTGATTATAGGGAATTGAACAAGTTGACTGTTAAGAACCGCTATCCTCTCCCTAGAATTGATGAGTTATTTGATCAACTGTAAGGATCACGTTATTTCTCCAAGATAGATCTTAGGCCGGGTTATCACTAGCTTCGAGTACATGAGGATGATATTCCAAAGACCGCGTTTCGAATGAGATATGGACATTTTGAGTTTACAGTTATGCCTTTTGGGTTAACCAATCCACCAGTAGTCTTTATGGATTTAATGAACCAAGTTTGCAAACCGTATCTAGATAAGTGTGTCATTGTTTTCATTGATGACATTTTGATCTACTCAAAATCTAAGGAGGAACATGAGGTTCATTTGAGGTTGGTGTTGGAATTGCTGAAGAAGGAGAAGTTGTATGCTAAATTTTCCAAGTGTGAGTTATGGTTGCAGGAAGTGCATTTCCTTGGTCATGTGGTCAACCAATTTGGTATTCACGTGGATCCAAGTAAGATTGAGGCAGTAAAGAATTGGAAAGCTCCTATAACACCGTCTGAAATTCAATTATTTTTGGGGTTAGCAGGTTAATACCGACGTTTTATCGCAAACTTCTCTAAGATTGCTAAACTTACTTCGTTGACTCAGAAAAACAAAAAGTATGAGTGGGGCGTAGAACAGGAAGAGGCCTTCCAGACCTTGAAGAATAATTTGTGTGATGCACCGATATTGTCACTACCTGATGAGGTTGAAGATTTCGTAGTCTACTGTGATGCATCGAACCAGGGATTAGGTTGTATACTTATGCAAAGAGGCAAAGTAATTGCCTATGCATCAAGACAGCTAAGGATCCATGAGAAGAATTATACAACGCACGACCTAGAATTGGGAGCTATTGTGTTTGCCCTTAAAACTTGGAGGCATTATTTGTATGGTACGGAGAGTGTCATCTACACGGATCCTAAGAGCCTTCAACACATATTTGATCAGAATGAGTTGAATATGCGTCAAAGGAGGTGGATTGAATTATTTAGTGACTATGAGTGTGAGATTCGCTACCATCCAGGTATGGTGAATATGGTGGCTGATGCATTAAGTAGGAAGGAACGAGTAAAACCTAGACGTGTACGAGCAATGGCTATATCTATTCAGTCTGGAGTAAGAGGAATGATACTGGCATCCTAGAGGGAGGCGTTCAAGCAAGATAACGTACTTGCAGAAAGGTTACATGGTTTGGAGCAACAGATGGAGAGGAAAGAAGACAAAAGTTTATACTTTATAGATCGTATATGGGTTCCGTTAGTAGGAGGTGTGCGAACGATAATTTTGGACGAAGCTCATAAGACTAGGTACTCTGTACATCCTGGAGCAGATAAGATGTACCATGATCTTCGAGATATGTACTGGTGGCCGGGAATGAAAAGGGATTTGCTACTTATGTTAGCAAATGTTTAACTTGTTTTAAGGTGAAAGCTGAGCATCAAAGGCCATCGGGTTTATTGCAACAACCTGATATACCCGAATGGAAGTGGGATAAGATCACTATGGATTTTATCAGCAAGTTACAATTTGGGTAATAGTCGACAGGCTGACCAAGTCGGCTCATTTTCTGGCAATGCGAGAGGATTATAGTACTGAGAGATTGGCAAGGTTATACATCGATGAGATAGTCGTACGACACGGAGTTCCCGTGTCGATTATTTTAGATCGAGATAGATTGTTTACATTACGTTGCTGGCAAACAGTGCAAAAAGCTTTAGGGACGCAATTGGACATGAGTACAACTTATCATCCTCAAACGGATAGACAAAGTAAACGTACGATTCAGAATTTGGAGGATATGTTAAGGGCGTGTGTTATCGACTTTGGTGGCAATTGGGATGTTCACCTACCGCTAGCGGAATTCTCCTACAACAATAGTTATCATTCGAGCATTCGGTGTGCTCCGTTCGAAGCATTGTATGGAAGAAAATGTAGGTCGCCCGTTTTATGGGCGGAAATTGGTGAAAGTAGTTTGATTGGACCAGAACTGGTACAAGAAACAACTGATAAGGTAGTGTTGATAAGGGAAAAGCTCAAAGCAACGAGGGATCGTCAAAAGAGCTATGCTGATAATAGACGTTGGAGTTCGAGGTTGGAGATCGTGTGCATTTAAAGGTATCGCCTTGGAAAGGCATGATTCATTTTGGAAAGAAAGGTAAGTTAGCACCGAGGTATGTAGGACCATTTGAGATCCTTAAAAGGATCGGCCCTGTAGCTTATCAGTTAAGATTGCCCGAGGAATTAAGTAGTGTGCATGACATATTTTACGTGTCAAATTTGAAGAAGTGTTTGGCGGATGCTAGTCTGTTTGTGCCATTGGATGAAATCAAGATCGACAAGACTCTTTGTTTTGTTGAGGAACCTGTAGAGATTATGGACCGTGAGGTTAGGAGTTTGAAACGTAGTAAGATATCACTTATGAAAGTTCATTGGAATTCAAAGCGTGGCCCTGAGTTCACTTGGGAGCGCGAAGACCATATGAAGTCTAAGTATCCTCAGTTATTTGTTGACCGTGCTGTTGAACCGGTTAGTTAAATCTCTGGATAAGATTTCCTTAAGGAGGGGATACTGTGACACCCGTAATTTGAACAGGTTAGTCATACCTTTAGAGTTGGCTAAGTGTTTATTTGTGCTATATTTGTGATCAATGTGGTTTATCTGTGTGCATGATTATCTTTCTGAGGTGCGAGTTCATCTCATTCTTGAATGAGTTTGAGGTATTTGTTGATTATTTCCATTTTGTCCATGTGTAGTGACAATGGAAATGAGTGATGTGAATGCATGCATTGCTTCGTAAATATTTGGATGATTAGGTGTTGGATTAATATGGAAAGTATATTTTATGGGAAGTGAATTAGGTTCGTGAAATATGAGAGTTAGTATTGAACTTTCTAAATATAGAAAGTAATTTAGTGAAATGAAAGTTATAATTAAAAAGTTAGGATATAATTTTTATGTAAAAAGGTTTACCAATTTCACTAAGGTTTTTGTAGAAAATTAAGATAGTATAAGTAATTGTATAATTAATAATTAAAATAATAATAATAATAATATATTTATTAGGGGCCGGCCATAAAAAAAATAAAAAAATAAAAAAGAGTTTGGGTTAGGATAGGACTTGTGTTATTTATCTAAAACCCTAAGCTAAAATTTAGTCCTATTCCTGCCCCCTTCTCCTTTTGTTCCGTGACCTCCTCCCCTAAGAACAAGGAAGACAAAATATTTTGATCCAAGAAAATAAGAGCTAGATCGTGTTAGGATCAAGAAAGAACGCTAGGTAAGGATTCTACTCTTGTTAATTCTTTATAAATCATGTAACAAATAATATGATGGATCATTAGGATTTAAAACTTCTGTAATTAATGATGTTATAATCATGCTAGTGCATTTAGGGTTTAATTAGGATCATATCAGTGCAAACAGTTAGGCTTAGATCGCATTAATTTATGAATTAGGGTTTGGCAGATTTTAGGGTTGTATTCAACTGATGATATCTCATTGATAAAAATGTTTTTCTTTATGAATATTATTCATAAATTAATGTTCAGAGAGTCTACTTTTCAAAAAGTCCGGCCTCGAAAGTTTTTAAGGTCGGGAAGTTAGTCAAAGGGGCGTTGCAAGAAAAGTTGTCAAAACTGTAAATTTGGGACATATTTGGGTCTGAATTAGAGAGGTAAAACCCTTACTTAAAATACGAATTAAGGTTAGCCAAAACACATAAGTCAAGTTCTATATGTCTATTAACTTCCTCGTGGAAATTACCCTCTAATTAGTTGTCTAAGTATGGTTAGCAAGGTTAAACATTTTAGTGCGCGCTCAGGTCCGAATCTGGGTACTTTTAAAATAGGAATTTATTTGAGGTACTTTTATATGTGGTATTCTTTTGGGGAAAATGAGGTAGTTAGTAAACACCTAAATGAACATAGGTGATTTATGTGAGAATTTATTTGGTTCAATAGGTAAGGGTTAGAAGCGAGATAAGTGACACTAAAATTCTGCGTTTTCGAGTAAAATGTAGATCATTAGAATTATGAGTAAATGAAGTGGTTAAAGTTGGGCATGGTGTCGGGGTGACCCATGGGGATAATTAAACACCTTAGAAATCCATCATATGATTGTTACATGGGATTAAGCATTTGGTTTAGTCGCGTGTAACACGTTTATATTCTATTGTGTAGCTTTGTGTAAGATATGTGGAAGTTGCTTGAGCATCAGGTGAGTTTCATAGTCCCTCTTTTTACATTGTTTTTTAAATTGGGATGGAAATGATGCAAATGGTTTTGAAAGGTTTTAATTTCTGTGATTATGTGTTTTAATTTGTGTATGGACATTGTGTGACTATTATATGACTTGATGTTACATGTTGATTGTGATTTACTTCCATGTTCTATATTTGGCATGTCAAGTGTTGTGGAATGGATCGGATGAGTACGCCTACTCAGTTTTGGAATGGGTCGGATGGGTACGCCTACCCAGTATTTGGTTTGTTGATATGATGATTTAGATTTCATGTTAGCATAAGTTCATGATAGTTCATAATTGTCCTACCTTGTTTTTATTAATCACAGTAATTGATTGAAGGTTTTACTTATGTGTCTTCAACCTATGACTCTCACCAACCTTTATGTTGATGTTTTTAAGCACCATTTTCAGGTGAGCATGATGAAGATCATATGAATGAGAGAAGTGGCTAGAGAGACCATAGGCTGCATGCGGAGTTTAATCTCCTAGTTTATTTCTCGTTTGATTGAATATTGAATGTTTGCTGGTTTGAACTGCTTAGATTTGTTTTGGTTATATTGCATGTCTTGGTATTGATGTGAACCCCGTTTACTTCAATACAAGACGCCGGATATCTTTTATGTTTGTTTGGGTATTTTCATGACACTTTGTGTCCTTTATGTTTCGTTTAGTTCATGTAGTTTTCTCTATTGTGACACCATTGTGTTGTGATGATATCCATTCTCGTTACGCCTCGTGTTTCCACCTTGGTGGGGTGTGACATATGGACATCTCCCATTATTAGTTCTAGTGGTTTTAAATACTAGGTCTTATTCCTTGATCATTTCTCTCATTACCTATGGATACACCCTCTTCGTTCAAGTCTGACATGCTTGATAAATTTTTGCACTTTTGTAATTATGTTAAAGACCAATTTAAATGCGAAATAAAAAGCTTCTAACGTGACCATGGCGGTGAGTTCGATAACAACCGACTTTACACCTTCTTTGCTAAACATGGCATTCAAATTAGATTCTCTTGCCCAAAAACATCCCAACAAAATGGCAAGGCGAAAAGAATGATACGAATAATCAATAATATCATTCGCACTTTACTTTTTCAAGCACACCTTCCCCCTACCTTTTGGGTCGAGGCTCTCCATATGGCTACCTATCTACTTAACCTTCTACCCTCTAACGCAATTCACAATGAAATACCTTATACTCGCCTTTTTAACAAACCACCTGATTACTCCAGCCTATGAATATTCAGGTGTCTATGCTACCCTCACCTTCACTCCCTAGAAAAACTTGCTTCACGAGCCACACCTTGTATATTTTTGGGCTACCCCGCTTACCATCGTGGTTTTTGATGCTTAGACCTTAAAACAAATAAAATTATCCTTTCTAGACACGTCACTTTTGACGAAAACAAATTTCCATACCATTCTATGACACCCTCCTCCTCGCCTTCTTACACCTTCCTCGACCCCACACCTTCCTCCCTCCCTCTTAAACACCGTCGTATCAGCCCCTATACCTCCCCTAACTCACGAAACGACTCAGCCCAACAATACGGCCATCCCTAATGCGGAGCCCAACACCCCATACGGCCCAACACCCCAAGGCCCAACTCCTACCGACCCATCACCTTCACCTCAGTCCACCCTCCCAACTTCGATAGCCCACAACCACGCCAGCGGCCCATCTACTTCGGCCCATCAAACCAGTCAACTACCACCACCAACTTTTGATTTTCCAAATCCCCAGCCAAACACCGAAACTGTACACGAACCTCCTCGTACTCATCCCATGATCACTCGGTCGCAATCAGGCATTGTCAAACCTATCGACCGCTTGTCTCTACATACTTCTTCTATTTCTCCTATCCCTAAAAATCCGTCTCACGCCTTAAAGGACCCAAACTGGCGTAATGCTATGTACGATGAATATAATGCGTTGGTTAAAAATGGCACTTGGTTACTTGTACCAAGGCCCGCAGGTGTTAATATGGTTCGCTCCATGTGGTTGTTTAAGCATAAGTTTCATGCTGACGGGACTTTGAGCCGCTATAAGGCTCGTTTAGTTGCTAACGGTAGTAGTCAGCAACTAGGTGTTGATTTTGATGAGACGTTTAGTCCGGTCGTTAAACCGGCCACCATTCGCACGGTCCTTAGCCTTGCCGTGTCTCGTCAGTGGCCCATACACCAACTTGATGTTAAGAATGCTTTTCTTAATAGTGACTTATCTGAGACTGTGTAGATGCATCAGCCTCCTGGTTTTGTTGACAATCGGTATCCTCATCATGTTTGTCTTTTACAGAGATCTTTATATGGTCTGAAACAAGCACCCTGTGCTTGGTTTTAGCGGTTTGCCAGGTTAATGGCCATAAATACGAGCTTAGAATTTTTTTATCATATTCACTGCGATTCCTCGTTGTTTATCAATAATAGACAAGGTTCCAGGGTTGCCTTACTTATTTATTTATGTGGATGACATCATTTTCACAGCTTCCTGTCCAGCCCTACTTCAGCAGATTATAGGTTCCCTAAATAACGAGTTTTACATGACTAATCTAGGGGTACTTAATTACTTTCTTGGTATTTCTGCTGATCGTACAAGTTTGTTTTTGTCATAGAAGAATTATGCTCTACAGCTCCTTAAGCATGCTCACATGGTTACTTGTAACCCTTTTCGGACACCTGTTGATACAGAGTCTAAACTGGGTCCGAAAGGTGCTTCTGTTCAAGATCCTACTTTATATCGCAGCCTTGTAGGGGGGTCTCCAATATCTTATTTTTACACGTCCAGATTTGTCTTATGTTGTTCAGCAGATTTTCCTTTATATGAATGATCCGAGAGAGCCACAGTTAGCTGCTCTCAAGCGTATCTTGCGATATGTTCAGGGTACTTTAGATTTAGGCCTTCACTTATATGCGTCCTTCACTACCTCTCTGGTTGGTTATACTGATGTTGATTAGGCGGGTTGTCCATCTACATGCAGGTCTACCTTAGGTTATTGTGTATTTTTGAGTAATAACTTATTATCTTGATCCGATAAACGACAACACACTCTTTCACGCTCTAGTACTGAAGCTAAATACCGGGGTGTTGCTAACGTTGTAGCAGAAACTGCATGGCTTCGTAATCTTCTTCGTGAGTTACACTCTCCTTTATCGACTGCAACTCTTGTCTAATGTGATAACGTTAGTGCTGTTTATATGTCTGCCAACCCTGTTCAACATCAACGAATGAAACACATTAAGATCAACATTCATTTCGCCCGAGATATGGTTACCGCTGGTCAGGTTAGAGTTCTACACGTGCCCTCTCATTTCCAGTATGCCGATATTTTCCCTAAGGGACTGCTTTTTGCATTGTTTGAAGAATTTTGATCCAGTTTAAGTGTACGGCCTCCTCCCGCTCCAACTACGAGGGCGTATTAGTCAATTTTTTTTGATTATATTTGATTGACTTCCTTTCAATATTAGTTGGTTTATTTTTGGATGATTTGTTAATCATGAGTTGTATGTCTAGTCATCATTAGCTGTTTGATAGTTATCTTGGGATCAAGCCTATCCCTTTGTAATCTATATATAGTATGTATATTTGTGAGAAATAATCAAAGGAAATCATAACCTTCTTAAAAAAAATGGCATCTTCATCATCCAATTCAAGATCAAATCGAAGGGACATCTATTTCTACATCAATGCCACACACTGGGATTGTCACCCACCGTTACAAGTTCATGAATAAATTGCTTGGACCCCTACAAATCCGGGTAGAAGATTCAAGGCATGTCCTATTTATGTAAGTTCATTAGCCCTAATTTATATATTAATTGTTTTTTCTTGTAATCTTTAGTGAACACACTAGTAACATGAATCTGTTAGGATAAGGACCAAAAATATGGATTTTATGGGTTTACAGACCTAGAGTTGCCAAGTGATTGTTACAAAGATTTGTTATACAACATCTATGAAGAAAACTATAAATTAAAGAAAATGGAAGTTCAAAGGAAGCTGGTGATGATTCGAAAGAGCAGATTGTCAAAATGATGGAGGAAATGACTTTTATCAAGTCAAAATTGAAGTTTTATGACAAAGTTTTTAATGTAATCTGTTTAATTGTTGTGTTCATTGGTTCTGTAGTAGCATTGGGTATTAAGTATTAGTATCTAGGGTATGTACTAGTTATGAACCAGGTGATCTTATGTAATTTGAAGTTTACATCTTTAATGTTTAATCAATTTCTAAGTTTACTCTTTGTTTAAGTTTGGTGACTTAGCATGATACTTGAATGTTGCAGTTTACATGTACTAGTTACATGAACCTAGCTGACTTTTCCCCTTTTACAAGGATACTTATGGCTTACATGAACCAGATACTTATGGTTTAAAATGTTGGAAAATTGATAAAAGTATATCATTCATTACTACTTATGCCTTAACATCTTGAAAATTAGGCATTAGTCACTATTACATTACAAACATCCTTTCATTAAGTTCAAAGTGTATAACACCTAGATAATAAAGCCTCCAATCATAAAGCTTTAACCACAATATAAACATACAAAATAAGTTTCTTTTACATAGCAAGTACATAACATCATTATTCTAAATTAAGGGCATTTGAGCTTGTTGAACCAATTCCATACATTTTCTTGGCCAGTTGTTTCTTCAAAATCCTTTCACTCCTAGGCCTTGGTCTGATAAAGTTTAATATCCCTCTTGGTCTACCTGCATGTGTCTCTTGTTCTACAGCTTATTGCTCTTGTTATGCAACTTGATGGTTTTGGCTATTTTGAGTTGAGGCAAATGCAGTATCTGAGAAGTGATGAGTCTCTTAAGTTGCTGCAAAGGAGTCATTAACTGCATTTTGGTTAGTTTCTTGTGCCACTTCTGAGTTCTCAATATGATCAGATTCATTATCATTTTCTCCCAATCTAAACCTTCTACCTAAATTACTAAATCTTCTAGTGGGTATAGACCATCTTTTGTATCCTGCCCCCCTCTCTTAACAATTATTTTAACCCTTCTACCTCTTCTCACACCAAACTGACCACAACTCCTAACATCACTAGATCCCTCATCATCAAAATGACCAAAGCCTCTAACATCCTTCTTTTTAGAACCCCTAACATCACTAGACCCCCCATATCAAACTAACTAAAACCTCCACATCAAACTGATCAGAACCGCCCACATCAAACTGACAAGAACCCCCAACATTAAAGTTACTTGCTTGTTCTTCTACAACTGGTTCATCTACCATTGGTGTATCAATGTCATCATCTTCCCATAACACCTCCATCGACAGTTGATCTATTAGCTTCACTTGGGTACCTTTTAAACTTGCTTTGTTTGCCCAACTAAGGATTCTTGATCTTCTCTGGCCATAACCTACATTTTGCAATAAGCTTGGCCTTTGAACTTTTATAGAACCAGTCAAACACTCTTTCAATTGCTCAATATTAACAAACAGATCACCAACCTTCAATACAAAATAATCTATGAGAAACTGTGTATATAGTAGTTAAAAGATAATGCAAGTAACTACATAGGAAGTCATAAGCTTATTACCTTTAGTTTTCGCATCCTCTAGTGAGTGTCCACGTCATGTATGGGATACTTTTCAACCTTAATCTCAACTATATGGAACGGATCAGTCATACCATTTCCATTATCTTGACTCAGCTTTCTTAATAAATCATCCATGAACCCCTCATGCTCAATTACAGTTTCATTATCACCAACAACATATTGCTTATTTTGCAAGACTCCAATAGAAGTACCTTCATTTGCAGCTTGAGTCTGTTGCTTATGAACCTTAGGTGCATTCTCTGCTTCAGTCTTTCGCTTCCTAAGTTCTATTAGCTCGTCTTCACCCTCTAATAAATAGTCTACCGACTTATCAGAATATTCACTGTTACTTTCACTATCGCTATACAAACTGTAGTTAATACCTTGTGTTGGATCGCTTTCACTATCTGTATCACTTTCAACAGATAGGTTAACATTGTCTTGAATGACAATACCATTATTCCTACGCACAGGAAAACGAACATGACAGTCTTCTTCAACCATTTAACTTTTATCTTTGTCTATGACTTTCTTAACAGAATTTGCATCCTTAACCATTATACTTTTACCCTTCTCCACGGTTTCTTAACTGTATTGCCTTCATTCAGAACACTTCTACCCTTATTAACAACATAATTAATTGGGCTGGTGACTTTACCCATCAACTTACGCTTAGCAATAGGGCTTGGGCTGTTTCTAGCCAACAACTTACGCTTAAGCTTAGGGATTTCAACTAGATTCATAAGATGGATGTCTACATCATCTACCACATGCTCCACTACTTTATTTTTAGGGGTTTGCATTTCCGCCTCTTCTTCAGCCCATGACACAAGCTCATCGTAAGAAATATTGGAAGTATCTTTTACCATAATTTCATGAATCCTTAACCTAGATGTAGCCTCATCCCCAGATTCTTCCATGTTAAGGTTTTGAAAATAAAATTCAGCTAAGTTTTGGTGAATGTGACTCATGAAAATGTCTAACTTCCCATATGAATCAGCAAAGTCATACATTGTAGCTACGTCAGAATCTCTTTCTATAATTTTTAATCCTACTTCTAAGTCGCATTTTGGTAAGCAGAAATACAAAGCAGTAAAGCCTGCATGGTCTGCCTTTTCCTTAAGAAACTCACACATAGCCTTATAGTCCATTTTCTTATTCTTATACAACTTCCAATCATAAACTAAGTCGTGTTTATACCTAAGTGGGTATAAAACAAACACACCATCGTGATGAACATCAAAGCATCTAAACCAGATGATGCCATCCTGTGACAAAAAATACACATTTATATCATATAAACCCTAATCGATATGCATATATAAACCTTATAAACAAACAAAATAACCATGGGATCGAGTAGAATAAAGTAGTACAAACCTTTTGCACTAATCAATTTTAATAATTGATTGTAGGAGACAATCAATTTGGAAGCTTTAAAAATTAGGGTTTGGTCAGGTTTTTGGGGGGAAAGACGAGAGAGACTTGTGTTTTTATGTTTGTGGTCTAGTGCGTGTTCAACAATGAGAGAGAGAGTTATGTATAAACTATCTAGTGCAAATCCTACGTGGTTGTACACATGGAAAAAAGATATACATGTGGCAAATGTTTTTTTAAATAACATGCGATCAGCTAACCCTTCAGCAGGTCACCGGGTACACAAAATGTAGGAAATCACAAGGTTTAGTGATTCAATAGAAAAAAATGGCTACACGAAATGGTAAAAATGGACAACTTAGATGACTTTTAAGTCATTAGCTCTATTTTTAACTACTAACTGGCATTTCCGTATGTTTACCGGCTTGAAACATAAAAAAAAATTGGTTTTTTATTCTTTTGGTTGTGAAATCCGGACTATTGTATTCTATTTAGGAAAAACGAAGGTCCAAGGAAAATGATAATGGATGTGCACGATAAGAAACCAAAAGATGTACCAAAATATAACTCATTATCTTCAAGCGTGATGTGTTATCGTGTAGCGTTTATTTTAGATAGTTCAAATTTTAAATTTATATTTTGCCGACTTTACCTAAAACAACACTTTAACGGGCAGTGTACCCGATCAGATAGAGTTTCATTGTAAGTAGGGTGTCGATCACTAAGAGCAAGAAACAATCTTTTATCTTATTAATATTTTGGTTAACTAATCTAAGCTAATTAATCTAGGTTAGGTCTATTCTAGGTTAAACCTATGATAAACCTATTGTCACACCCCGCCAAGGCGGAAACGCGAGGCATAACATGAAAGATATTAACATAGCACATGGTATCTTTATAGAGGAATACTAAATAGTGTAATAAATGCAAAGACACAACGTGTCATGATAACATCCAACAAAAAAACCAACGACCAAATATGAATGATAAGGATTACCATCCATACAAGTCTTATAATATCAAAACAAAGTCTAAAAATCAAATCAATATATTGCTCAAATAAAACGGCATAGCAAAATCATAGATCTTCAACTTGCATTTTATGGTCTCACTAACAACTCTCCTAACATTAATTTCGATCACCTGAGTTACCTGAAAATGATGCTAAAACACGTCAACACTAGGTTGGTGAGATGCCATAGGTTTTAGACACCAACCTCAAAACATTTCAAAACAATTCCAACATTACTGTGATAAAGATAAACAGTTGCATGGCATATCATGAACTATCACATACTACAAATCAATCAGCTCAATTCAACACAATTCAAATCAATATAGCTCAAACAAAATAGCTCAACTCAAAAATAGCTCGGCTCAACCCAAGTGGGGAAGGAACGATCCCACGATCCAAGCCAACCCGGCTCCACTTGTCAATTCAATTCAACACATAGCAAGTAATAGCCACACAGCACATGCATTTTTAAGCTCAACCATCAAATATCACAGTAATAAAACATCACATACTCAAGCATCGTTTCCACCCCAATGAAAAATCTTAGAAAAGATAGGGCTATGACACTCACCTGTTTGCGCAGCTACAAGCAATTCAAACTCCTTCCTTAACAACTATACACAATAAAAGCTCATGTTACCATCGGTAAGCTAAACGCTTAATCCAATATAACAACCCTAATGATGGACTAATATCATCTATACTATATGTAAAGACTCTCTACCATCATTTTATACCTTCATTATATCTTTTATTTACTCTTTACTTTTATTTTAAACACTTACAACTTTCTGCTCTAATGCAGAATTTTTACCCAACTTGCACGACTTAAAACCCTTACCAAAATGCATCCAAAATTCCTACAAAAATTCACACATGACCCTACATGTGTATACTAATCTCATCCAGAAGCCCATGCATTCCTACCCTTTATAAACCTCATTAGAAAAATGTTTTCACAAATTGGACCCAGATTTGCCCGAAAAACTGGACCTCCAAAAAGTTTGGTACAGCTGACCAGTTCTAAACTATTCTTATTTTCTAAAAAATTCAGGACCTCACACGAATATATGATTAAACACAATCCCAGGTTTAGCTTCAGCTATTTGATGGCAATATCATAATGTAAGTTTTGTACTCGCGAATAAGAAGAATTCTAAGTGACAAATGAGTCATTGAGAATTAGAGTGACGAGAATGAGTGTATAATGAGATGAGAGATATATGTCAGAGTCTACTGGTGATGTCTGTAATATATATTCGAAATAACATGTTTCCATGACTGTCGCATCTCTGAAGATGAAAATGTTTGGTCTGATGTTAATTGACTGAGAAGTGTAGACTGTGCAGAACAAGTCTGTACTCTGGTGTTTAGAGTAGTAGAAAGACTAGATTTAGACGTGATCGCGACTGTCTTCTATCATTCTTAGAGCAGATTGGATGTCAGAGCAGTGTGTGTGTTGAAGAGACATAATGTGAAGTCTGCAGAATATCTCGTAGTTAAACCGGTGTATACTCATATGTGTATAGACCAGATCTTATATGAATCAGCAGATCGCAATGCTCTACATTTAACCCCATAATTGATTATAGTCAGAAGCAGCACTCTCTCTCGCATGCAGTCTACATAGATACCGAGTATCTTAATTACACACCTATTCAATTGTTCAGATTGTTTATATGAGACCACCTCTCAACTGATATTATTTGACTCTAACATCTCACCTTAATTACTAGTCCTATGTCTAAATCTCACTATAACCCAGACTCAATATTAACCTCACATATATATATAGATAATGATAATCTAACCACCACACGATCAACACTTTCATTGTAGTGTTAGTATTACGAGTATGTGTGTTTAGAGTAAAGTATATTAGCGAAATATGTATAGAATGGTCAGATCCAGAGATGTTAGAATGAAGAAGATAAGATGTGTTATTGTCTTGTAGTTTGTCACTAATATCCCCTAGATGTAGAGAGATAAAGACCACGCGCCAAAATCATAAAGGATGCTCCGACTGTGATGAGCTCTAATGATTGTAGGTTTTTTTTATTTTTTTTTCTTCTTTTGTTTGTGCGCATATTCATTCGCTTAATCCTTGATGTAAATAATGACTCCATGCACAACAATAACTAAATAATGAAAAGTATAGACAACGTGCTTTGTTGCTCCTACAACTTTAACTTAAACCAGAGACTCTCGTCCCTCCCGTACCGCCGTTTAATTTAAACAAGCCGCACTTTCTCATTCCACCGACGTCCCGCCCGACATATGAACTTCTACACTCGCCTACGACCTCAATCACACCTCTCTCTCCCCCCTCTTAAGAAATACCCTACACTCGTTTTTTCTCCCTCCTTTTGTTTTCTCTCTTCTTTGTTTCCTACGCGCTCCCACCCCACTCACTTCTTTTTTTTCTTTTTTTTTTATTTTTTATTTTATATTATTAGTTTTGATTTTACATTACATTTAAAATTTTGTTATTATATAAGGACATACTTAACTATACCTTTTTATTTACATACGTAAATTACAGCTTTCTAAAAAATAACTTTTCATTTCTAAACTCACTTTCTAAATATGGAAAGTTACACATAACTTCCATATTTCTTTTCACACTTGCTCAAAATCTCATGCTCATATGATAAGATGATCATCAAATTTCTAAAATAATCTCATTCACGCTCATAACTTCTCATTTCTAGTCAAATAATCACCAAATCACATAAATTCACATAAAATAACACACAATTAGAATCTAAGAGCACATTCTAACCTGATCAAATCACGCGGTTGCTACAATTTGCCATCTCAAATCCATCTCTTCCATGTCATCTGGATAGATTTGTTGCAAGTCCTCATGTATAAGTTGAGGAATATTTGGTTGACTAGTAAAGAATGCACAAATAACAGCATCACTCAAGTTATCAATATTTGTAGAGTTAGCAGCATTAACTTGAGTGCTAGCAGTAAAAACTCTATGAGCAGTATTAACTGCTTCATTGGTGCTGCTAGTGTTGTTATTTGAAGAGGATATAAAAGCCATGTTCTGTGTGTTTGAACTTAAGCTAGACATCCCTTTGACTTTTGGTTCATACACATTAAGGTTGTTATAGAGATAATCCATGCTTATTGTTTCTAACTCATCTTTATTTCTCCACACAACAGCATGTGTGTTCCACTAAGGTGACAAGCTTCTTAATAACTTTTGATTAACATCTTCTTGTGAAAGCTTTTCATCCAAAAGCTCTAACTAACTCACAAGCTTTTGAAGCCTATCAAAGGTTTCATCAAGCATCTCTGAGCTTGGAGTAGTAAAGTTTTCATATTGTTGCTTTAAGAGATTTCTTTGAGTCTTCTTAGTAGCCGCATTCTTAAGTCCTTTATAATTGGGATTGTAAATCTAGTAGATCACAAGGTTAAGGTGATTAGATGTGATAATGGAACTAAGTTAAAAAACAGAGAAATGAATCAATTTTGTAAGATGAAAGATATTTTAAGACAATTTAGTGTAGCTGGAACTCCTCAACAAAATGGTGTTGCTGAGAGGAGGAATATGACACTAATTGAGGCTGCTAGGACTATGCTAGCTGATTCTAAGTTGCCAACTACTTTTTGGGCTGAAGTAGTTAATATTACTTGCTATGTGCAAAATAGAGTGTTAGTAGTTAACCCCCATAACAAGACCCCATATGAACTTTTACATGGTAGAACATCAACTTTAAGTTTTATGAGACCATTTGGGTGTCTTGTTACCATTCTCAATACCATAGATCACTTAGGCAAATTTGATGGTAAGGCTGATGAAGGTTTCTTTATTGGATACTCCTTGAATAGTAAAGCCTTTAGAGTATTCAATAGTAGAACAAGGATAGTGGAAGAAAACTTGCATATTAGGTTTAGTGAAAATACACCTAATATTGTAGGTAGTGGACCACATTAGTTATTTGATATTGATGCACTAACAAGAATAATGAATTATGAGCCAATTATTGCAGGTACACAGTCTAACGGTTTTGCAGGTATAAAAGTAAGTGACAATGCAGGTTAAGCTAGAAAGGAGATAGAACCTGTCAAAAATTACATTTTGCTACCATTATGGACTGCTGTTCCACCATTTTCCTAAGATCCAAAGAGTTCTCATGATGATGGATCCAAACCTTCAAGTGATAATATAAAGAAGGTTGATGAAGATCCAAGAAAAGATAGTTAATGTAATGATCAAGAGAAGGAAGATAATGTTAACAGCACTAACTTTGTTAATGCTGCTAGCACAAATGAAGTTAATGTTGTTGATGGAAAAACAAGCATTGAACTTCCATTTAATCCAAATATATCTGCTTTAGAAGATGTTAGCATATTTGACTCCTCAAGAGATAATGAAGATGATGGTGCAGAGGCTGACATGAACAATTTGGATACAACAATCCAAGTCAGTCCTATTTCAACTACAAGAATTCATAAAGATCATCCTCTTGATCAAGTGATTGGAGATTTGCAATCAGCTACACAAAAAAGAAGGATGTTAAAGAATTTAGAGGAACATGGGTTTATTAGTTCTATTCAACAAAGAACAAACCATAAAGACCTTTAAAACTATTTGTTTGCTTGCTTTTTATCACAGGAAGAACCCAAAAAGGTAATTCATGCATTAAAGGATCCAAGCTGGATAGAGGCTATGCAGGAAGAGCTTCTACAATTCAAGTTACAAGAAGTTTAGACTTTAGTGGATTTACCAATTAGAAAAAGGGCTATAGGCTCTAAATGGGTTTTCAGGAATAAAAAGGATGAAAGGGGAATTGTGATAAGAAATAAAGAAAGATTGGTTGCTCAAGGGTACACACAAGAAGAAGGGATTGACTATGATGAAGTCTTTGCCCCTGTTGCAAGAATTGAAGCAATTAGGCTATTTTTAGCTTATGCTTCATTTAAAGATTTTGTGGTGTATCAAATGGATGTAAAAAGTGCTTTTCTCTATGGGAAGATTGAAGAAGAGGTGTATGTATGTCAACCACCAGGATTTGAAGATCCAGACTTTCCTGATAGAGTATATAAGGTTGAAAAAGCATTGTATGGACTACATCAAGCTCCTAGAGCTTGGTATGAAACCTTGTCAACATATCTCTTGGACAATGAGTTTCAAAGAGGGAAAATTGACAAGACCTTATTCATCAAAAGGTACAAAGGTGATATTTTGCTGGTCCAAGTTTATGTGGATGATATCATCTTTGGTTCAACAAAGAAGGAGCTATGTCTTGCATTTGAGAAGTTGATGCATGAGAAATTTTAGATGAGTTCTATGGGAGAACTTACATTCTTCTTGGGATTACAAGTGAAACAGAAGAAGGATGGCATATTTATTAGTCAAGATAAATATGTTGATGAAATTTTAAAGAAATTTAGGTTTACAGAAGTCAAGACTGCAAGCACACCAATGGAAACTCAAAAGCCTCTCCTCAAGGATGAAGATGGTGAAGAAGTGGATGTTCATATGTATAGGTCAATGATTGGTTCATTGATGTATCTTACATCTTCAAGACCTAACATCATGTTTTCAGTGTGTGCTAGATACCAAGTCAATCTAAAAGTTTCAAATCTTCATGATGTGAAAAGGATTTTTAGGTACTTAAAAGGTCAACCAAAATTGGGTCTTTGGTATCCAAAAGATTCTCTTTTTTATTTAGTAGCATACACTGATAGTGATTATGCTGGAGCAAGCTTGGATAGGAAGTCTACAATAGGAGGTTGTCAATTCCTTGGATGTAGATTAATATCATGGCAATGCAAGAAATAGACAATGGTTGCAAATTCTATAACAAAAGCTGAGTATGTGGCTGCTTCTAGTTGTTGTGGACAAGTGCTTTGGATTCAGAATCAACTACTTGATTATGGGTATAATTTTATGCATTCCAAGATCTTTATTGATAATAACAGTACTATTTTCATAATTAAAAATCCTGTTTTTCATTCAAAAACAAAGCATATAGAGATCAAACATCATTTTATTAGAGATTGCACTGACAAGAAATTGATTCAAATGGTCAAAATCCATACTGACAAGAATGTTGCAGATTTGCTTACAAAATCTTTTGATGTAAGTAGATTTCAATATTTGATTGTTAGTATTGGAATGATGAATCTTTAAAGTCTTTTATCTCTTTACGTTTTTGTATAGTTTTGTATAAATTAGTATTGTTATTCATGTCATTAAAAGTTTCTGCTGTGAATTATAATTAGTACTGCTAGTTATACTTAATACTGCTGAGTTACTACTGTTAGTTATACTTAATAATGCTAGGTATAATTAATATTGTGATAATTGTGAAAATTGCTATGGTTTGTATTTTCTTGGTTTTTTTGGACTAACATTTCACAGGAAAAGCTAAGAAAAGTGTTAGATTGATGATGGAAAAGCTGATTGGAATGGAATTTGAGCTAATGCTGGTAACTCAAAATTAATGCTGCTAGGCATAAGTTAATACTGCTGGCATAAGTTAATGCTGCTAGGCTTATGTTACTACTGCTGGGTTACTGTTGCTGGGATGTTTAGGGTACTATCTCATAAATATATTGATTAAGTGGATTTCCATTGATATAATTTCCATAATTCACTCACTCAAATCAATTAATCGATTTTATTCTCTTAATATAATCTCTATTTATGAACCTAAATCAATTTTATCATCAATAACCCAACAATCAATGGCGACTCTAAAGTTTGTTGATTCATACAAAATGGTCGCGTTCTTGTCTAAACCTGCTAAAAGTGAAGGGTTTGAGCAAATAGTAAATTTTCTTAATGCACACCCTATAAGGTATGCACTTACGGTTAATCCTACTATATATGTTTCCTGTATTGAACAGTTCTGGTCTTTTGCTATGGCCAAAACTATCAATGGGAAAGTACAGTTACATGTCCTAGTAGATGGCAAGAGGATCATCATTACTGAAACATCTGTTAGAAGATCTATTCGACTAGCAGATGCTGAAGGTATTGATTGTTTCTTAAATTCTACTATTTTTGAAAATCTTGCATTGATGGGGTATGAAAAAATTTCTAAAAAACTAACATTTTATAAAGCATTCTTCTTCCCTGAATGGAAATTTCAATTCATACTATTCTACATTGTCTAAGTCCACAGACAACGCATGGAATGAGTTTAGCAGTACTATGACATCTGCCATTATATGCTTAGCTACAAACCAGAAGTTTAACTTTTCAAAATTGATTTTTTATAGTATGGTTAGAAACTTGGATAATCTTTCTGGTAAATTTTTAATATATCCAAGGTTTTTACAAGTGGTTTTGGACAAATAATTTGATGAGAAGCCTACTCATAAAAGAATTTATATAGCACCTTGTCACACTAAAAAGATTATTAGGAATATGAGAAGAGTAGGAAAAGGTTTTTCTGGTAGAGTATCACCATTATTTCCAACAATGGTGGTACAAAACCAACAAGAAATGGGTAAAGGTTCAGCAATACCAACTGATCCCCAACACACACCCACTTTTATTCAATCATCAACATCTCAACCCCAAAAGACTCAAACACCTAGGGAACTTACAAGCATGGACACTGAGATACCTCAGTCCAATGGTCCTACTGAACATGTAGCAGATGAGGTTGTCCATAAGGAGAGGGGTAACAATTTGGTGAGGGCTGCCACTACTGCTTCTATCTTAGAGGCAGAGCAGGACAGTGGTAACATAGATAAGACCCAATCCAAGGCAACACTTAATGAACTATGTTTCCCAGGAACTAGTTCATGTAGTGGTCCCAGGTGCCAAGAAACCATGGGGGATACAATTGCTCAAACTAGGTTTGAGAATGTATCTACACAATCCTATAATCCACTGCTCGTAAGAGGTAACACACTTTGAAGTGGTGAGGATAGTCTTAAACTAAAGGAATTGATGGAACTATGTACCAATTTATAATAAAGAGTTCTTGATTTGGAAAAGATAAAGACCACACAAGCTGAAGAGATTGTTATTTTAAAAAGGAGGGTCAAGAAGCTTGAACAGAAAAATAGGTCAAGAACTCATAAGCTGAAAAGATTAAGAAAGGTTAGTGCTACAGCTAGGGTAGAATCCTCTAGTAGTGAAGAAAGTTTAGGCGAGGATGCATCCAAACAGGGGAGGATTGATGCTATTGATGTAGATGATGATATTACCCTGGTTAGTGTTCATGATGTGAATGTTAGTGCTGGTAAAGAGGAAGTAGTTAAAGTAATTAACACTGCTAAACTAATTATTGATGAAGAAGTTGCTGCTAAAGATGTGAATTTAACTGTTGATGAAGTTACTTTGGCTCAAGCACTTGCAGCTTTGAAAAGTGTAAAACCCAAGGTAAAAGGGGATGTTATAAAAGAGCCAAATGTACTAGTTAATGATGCCAGTACTCCAACATAGGTTAGTGCTGCTACAACAACAACTGCTACAATTCCAACTCCAAGGAAAGGAATTGTTATTACTGAGCTGGGTACACCTACAACAACAATTTATTCACAACAATCACAGGACAAAGGTAAAGGAATAATGATAGAAGAACCTGTGAAGCATATGAAGAAGAAAGTTTAAATCATGCTTGATGAAGAAGTTGCTTCAAAGTTACAAGCTGAATTTGATGAAAAAGAAAGACTTGCAAGAGAAAAAGCTGAAAAGGAAAAAGAAGCCAATATTGCCTTGACTAAAGAATGGGATGATATTCAGGGCCCCCCGGGGGCTAAAGATTAAGGCCTGATCATGATTGGCTTCAAGACGCAAGCAGAGGAGCAAGAAGAGTTGTCTGATGCAAAAAGCTACATTATTTCAACAACTCTTAGAGAAAAGAAGAAAGCATTTTGCAACTAAGAGAGCAGAAGAGCAAAGAAACAAACCACTAACCCAAGCTCAACAAAGAAAAATCATGTGTACTTACTTGAAGAATATGGAATGAAAGAAGCTCAAAGACTTGAAGAACAAATCTTTTGATTTTATTCAGAAGATGTTTGACAGAGCTTTCAAGAGGGTGAATACATTTGTTGACTTCAGAACAGACTTGGTGGAAGGTAGTTCAAAGAGAGCAGGAGAAGAGTTAGAACAAGAGAGTACTAAGAAGCAGAAGGTGGATGAGGATAAAGACATAGCAGAGCTTCAAAGTCTAATGGAAGTCATTCCAGATAAAAAAGAAGTTTCAATTGATGATGTACCTTTAGCTATTAAGTCTCCAAGTATTGTTGGCTGGAAGATTCACAAAGAAGGAAAGAAAAGCTATTATCAAATAATGAGAGCTTATGGAAAGTCTCAAATGTACAGAATCTTTAGTCATATGCTTAAAATTTTTAGCAAGGAAGACTTGGAAGATTTGTGCAAGTTGGTAAAAGGTAAATATGAGTTAAGAAGACCAGTGGAAGACTTGGATTTGTTGTTATGGGGAGATTTGAAGACAATGTTTGAACCACATGTTGAAGATACAGTATGGAGGAATCAACAAGACTACAAAGTGTTGGAATGGAAGCTGTATGAACTCTGCGAGTACTATTCTTGAGGATGCAACATGTGTACATGTACATGCTAGTAGAAAAGAGATATCCCCTTACACCATCTACAATTACAAATATGCTGAACAAGAAGCTTACAGGTTGATTATTTTAGTAAAATGGCATATCAGCTTCTTAAACTTCTCATAAAACAGGTTAAGAATCAATGAAGTATTTGGAAGCATCCTCCTGGTGATTATGGAGCTTTTAAAATAAGAACTTGAATGGATTTTGAAGAAAATATCAAGTTTAGAGGGGAGGATTGTTGGATTAAAGCCTTCTTAATGCTGCTAGTATTACTACTGCTAGCTCCATATCAGAGTCTAATGCTGATCAGTCAAATTAGTGCTCTAGCTGGAGAATTTTCAGAATGAAAATTATTCTAATTGTTTTTAAGACTTGCTGTGAGTTACAACTGCTAGTCACAATAGTTACTATCTGCTCAAGAGGAAGTTACTACTACTATTGGAAGTTTAAGACGTGCTCAGAATACTTAGAAGAAAAATGTTAAGTAGTTACGACTGCAAGTACAAAAGTTACAACTATTAGTACAAAAGTTAATGCGCTAAGGATTTAATGCTGGCTAGTGAAGAAGTTAGTACAGCTGAGTCTTAGTTATAATGCTAATGTGAATTATATGAATTATTTGTGTAAAATATATGTATAAACATATTTGTTAAAAGATTTGATCATCTTAAGAAAAGTATTGTAAGCCTGTAAGAGACTCCATGGTGTATAAAAGAGGAGGTCCTAGGGCAAGAGATTGAGACACACCAGCAACACACCAACACCAGCAGCCACACCAGATACACCATACCAATATCGAGTCATTTCATGAGAATTATCATATCTTCAAGGTCCTTTGTAAAACTATTACTTTGAGAGTATTTCGTATTATTTATAATATTGGAGCTTTTGTTTGTTGAATTAATATGTTTCATATAATTACTATTATCATTGATAGTTCTTCGTAATATTAAAGATAGATTCCTGCATAATCTTTAATTAATACATTCAAACAAAGTTTTCTACAATAGTTTGTGTTAGATTTATCTAATATAATTAATCCTTATACAAGCTTAAGGAATTCGATCTATTAAAGTGGGACCAATAGTTGCCTTCTTGAACTATCTATTCCTTCCTGCTGGTACAAACTCAAGTTCTAAAGCTACAATACTAAACTACCGCACACTCAATTTTTGGTGGATTTTAGGTAATATGATGGAACTGAATATTAGGCCTTAAGAATTCTCACCAAATATTAATAAAGGTAATGTGCATTCGCAAAGATTAATTCTAGTTATTTAAGAAAAAAAATTTCAAAATTTTTAAAATTGGCATAATTTTCAAAGAAACTAGAAATCGAGAAGGCAAAAGATACGTCAAGTAGTTAAATCTAACTCCCATCCCACCCACATTGATTTTGTACAATGTCCCTATAGTCCATTAAGGAAATGAAATTAAACGAAAATGAGAAGAATTATGACAAAAAGCTCCTTGAGCATTGCTTCAAAATTTGAAATTAGGCTTTAGATTATCTTCGTCTTCCCGCAAGCTCTTTATCCCCTGTGAATCACAGAAACAAACCAAAGCATAAAGCCGCTCTATAAGAATTATGAATTGTACATAAAATACAAACCTAACTCACTTTCGTAGGAATCACGGTTGCATTTAGCATATGAAACAAGCCTTTTTTAAATCTACTTGTGGCCCACAGGGACGATTTAGCTCGTGATGCTTTCAGAGACCATACCCATAAAGTCTATTTACGTATACAAGGTTTAGACATGTTTAAAACTTAAATTTTTAGGATTTTTGCAGAAGGAGGTTACGGCGTAACCATAGTGGTTACGTCGTAATCAAATGGTAAAATTTTAAAGTTTTTAAGGTGTTACGTTTACCGAACGGCGTAGACTCTTGAAATGGTTCCGGTCGTGGTTACGGCATAACTGTTGCAAATTCAACAAGGTTACCAAATAAATATGAGTCAAGTCGGTCTCGAGAATTCCCTCTTAGCTTTTAGATTCTACAAAACAAAGTAAGAAACATGCAAACCAACTAATTCAAAAAGAAATTCATTAAATAAAAGACGAGTTGTCTCCCGACAAGTACTTTTATATATTAACGAGTATTTAAGTTAGACTCATGCTCATTCTACGTTACATCGTTTCCTAATTTTTCCTGCCCCTACATTCATAATAATTATTGTAAATATCTTTTTAGTCATGTTACATACCTTTCCAAAGGCCACTCTTACCCAGTTGTCAAAGCTTAAATTTTCCCATTCTAAAGTTGTTCATATATCACCGTTACTACTTTCCTAATTTTCTCCGTTTTCCTTAGGGTTGTCTCCTCCCTCCATCAACATTCTCCTAAATGGGGGTTACATGAAGCCCATTTGGTGCATATGTCTTCCTTCCACTGGTAAATTGGTTTACACCAATGTCTCCTTTTTGTATTGGAAAGATCTTCTGAACTATTATTTATGTCCTTAATTATTTCTGCCCTTATATTGGCGATGTTAGCTGTTGTTCTGGGAAATTTTTTATTTTTTAAAATCTTAGTTCATGAATAACCGTCACCATCCCTAGTTTTATACATAAGTTATTTCAGCTTTTCTTTTAATTGGTAGGGGTTCTGTATAGGGCATTCCTAGTAACTTGTTCCTCTTTTGCTTATAAGCCTCATCATTATGATCAATGAATCCATCATATAATATAGGTTCTAGGTAATCAATGATTCCTTCCATGTCATCCTTATCTTTGCTAACCTCTAAAAACCATTCTTCAGGTAACTTGTTAACTATTGCCCTGATTATTGCTCTCTCTTTGGTGTCCCCACATTTCTTAAGGACTTCCTGTCTACTGTTAGTTCTTTTCCTCGTAATTTTTTCCCCTCCAGGCTTATTGTCCCAAATTTTTTGAAGGATTCTTTCTTTAGTTATATCGTTCACATTGCCGTACCTTGCCCTTACCCAACTGGTACAGCTTAATCCTTCCCATTCTAAGTTTATATGATCATTATCGTTTGTGCTTTTCTAGTAATGCTTTAATTTTTGTCCGGGATTCCTCCTCCATCACATATTTCATGGTAAGGGTCACATGATGCCCATAATGTGTATCCTTTTTCATGTTCTTGTGAACAGGTTCACACCAATAGGTTTTATTGACAGCTACCATCCATTCTTAGTTCACCAGCCTATGATGTTGGTCGTTTGTTAAGGTGTTCACCAACAGCCGTATTACACTCTTGTTCCTTCATTTTGATTTTTACCCTATCTTCCTTGATCCCAAGCGAGACTTCTCTGGTGGAAATATTAATCTCAGCACGAATGTTTGCTAAAAAAGGTCAACCAAGAATGATAGTTTTACTGTTTAATTCCTTTGTATCGATGATTACAAAGTCGGAAGTGAAAGAAAACTTATCAATCTTTACCAGGACGTTTTCAACTATCCCCTAGGAGACACACCTAGTTTTATCAGCCATTTCCTACTATTGTGTTAGCATACTTTAGGGTCAGCAAGGCTTAATTATTCATCCAACATAGACTCAACATAATAATTACTGCTAGGCTCCTAAGTCTGCTATTTGCATTTATGCTAAATATATCACTAAACAAGGGATAATAAGACTAATTTCATTGTGTTTGGTTTCTTAGGTAGGGCTGATATCCTTTTCAATTTGGGCTGGTTTCTTTTTTTAAATGCACGTCATAATTTGGTGTGTAACCATCATTGCACTCACTCACTTCTGTTCTTCCGCTTCGAAGATTGATCGACGTCATGGGCTTTCCCACTTTCTAGGGCATCATCACTACGGCTTTTGCCTCCTTAAGGTTTTGAATGAGACATTCGTTCCTTTTTTTGTTGAATATTCCAGCATTTCTCTAACTCTGCTTCAAACCAATCACCTAGGCCTTGATTGATCTATTCTTCAATTTCCCTAGCGTATTTGCTCGAGGTTTTAGTAATTTATTTGGGGTAAAACATGGGATTGTGATGCCTGAAGGTAAGATTGTGGTTATTATGTAACTAATAAAGAGATCAGGACTTTTATGATGGGGGCTTAAATGGTCCCTGTATGTGGTAAGGACATCGACTTTGGTCGAGTGTTGATTTATATTCATACGTAATCCTGGTTTCCCCCATTGTTTCTTCATATTCCAGTAATTCCTGCATTCAAATCATCAACCTTTTTAGGTATCTGATTTTCTTGTGTAGGCCTAAGATACTGTTCAATGGTGAGATTTTTAAGTCAAAAAATCAACCTCATCCATGATATTTCCTAAAGAATAAATAGAAGTGAGAAAAGACATAATCATAAAAATCTCAAATTACCACTAATTTTTAGCTCCCCGGCAGCGGCGCCAAAAACTTGATGCGTATTTTCTTTTAAAATATATTTTTATCAAGTTTTAAATTTATGAAACTCGATCTACCTAACAACGCACTAACAGGCAGAGAACCCGATCGTAGGTAGTATATATTGGTAAATCCAAGGTCGTCCCTAGAGCTAAGGTGTAATTATTTTTAATTTGAAATGTCATGTTTTGAAAATGGTTTTTGATTTTAATTGAAAGAAATAGAAAAATAATAATAAATAGAATAACTAAAATTAAAAGGCAGGAATACAAGAGAGAAAACAAGCTAACCTAGTTACTTTCATACTATTGTTATGAGACATTTTCCTGTGCAATTCTAACTAAGGTTTCATACAGGTTTGTCTAATATCGATATACTTGAATGTGCATGATACAGTCTATACCTAAATTTCTCTATATAGTCCTGCGATTCTGAAATCATCCCGAAACATCTAGGAGGTAGGTTATCCAGTAGCAATGATGAAACCCAACTATTCCTAAACCATACTAATAGACCTATAAAGATTTATTAAACCCCTCTGAAAGAGTTCTGTCTTTTTACGTATCGGATGATTTGTTTGGTGACCGGAATCAGTTCCTACACCAGGTAAATAGTTGTGATCCTCCCTAGTACCCAATGGATCCCATCATGACAAGTAATCAATTAATGGGGCAAGCTAAGTCAAACCACCTGTACCACCAAAAACCCGACAGTAAACACATTAGTCAAGAATATCTAATGAAACCATAATTCAACAAGAAACAATCATAACAAAAGTGAATTCATAACTAGGCTAGCACTTTAAGTGCTTAACTGCTCATGGTAACGGAAACACAGTAAGAGTTAGAAGAAATCAATATTATTGGAAAAACTCTAATTTCTTACAAGATTCTTAATTTGAACAATAAATACAAAAAGTAATAAAGTGTGAACTCCTTGGGACCCCAGTGGAAATTCTTTGAAGGTTGGAAGCCTTTGTCGCCTCTCCAATTGGCTGTGGAGGAAGTGATGTCGGAATAGCTTGAATGAGGCCTCTATTTATAGTTATCGTACCTGTTACGACGTAACCAATAAAGGTGTTACGCCGTAACCAACTTACACGGCATTCCATAATTAAGCAGCTGCTATGGCGTAACCAGATATGGTGTTACTAATGACATTAAATGAAGTCTATTTTATAGCATCATTTATACCATGTATATTAACTCTTTTTGTATAATTATTGCAAAGAATTGTTACTTAATCATTTGTATTTGAGAATTGCAGTAATTATGGAGTACTTGGTGAAGTTATGCTAAAAGGCACGCATTTTAGAGCATAAACAAAGAGTTTAAGAAAGTCAACTGACCTGACAGCAAATACGCCGTATTATTCTAGACCTATACGACGTATCCAAGACTTTGACGAATTAAAAGACCATTGCCTGACTTTGAAGAATACGCCATATCCACATCAATAATACGCCGTATGTAATACTTTGGTCAACGAAGAAGAACAAGTTGGATTTACCCAATACGCCGTATCTATCAAGAAGATACGGCGTATCCTGCAATTACTTCCAAGAATCAACGAAGACAAAATACTAATACGACGCCGAAACCAGGAAGCCTCAATAACGCCGTATCCAAGATTATTATACACAAAGATTTCTGGAAGATATCAAAAGTACGTGTCCTTACTCTAAGAGCCTAATACGCCGTATCCCAGCATACGTCTAATCACGGCGTATTGAACCGACTAACTAGACTCGTATAGAATAGACTGATCCAAAACTTAGTTTTTAGGTATGCACGCAAGTTAAATCCCCCTAAACCACCGACAAGTCGACCAAGTGACTGAATAAAGAGGCATAGAAAGTCAGAAAGAGCCTAAGATCATAGGAAAACTCTGTAATACCTCCGCAATACCGAATACACATTCGATAAGGTTTTCATATTTTAATCGTTCAATATATCAACTGTGTGTATTTTACAATGAACTACGGACTGATCCTTTATGTATCAGCCATGTTTATAAGATCTAATGTTTAGTTTGTTTATCTTGATTGCTTAATTTATCGTTGATTTCTTGTTTATGTTTATCAATTTATCTAGTCCTACAAATTTAATGCACTGCAACTTCGGTGTTGTTTGGGCGTAGGCTAAGAGTCCGGGATAGCTCTCTATATTGCAATTTATATATCTAGAATCATAGGATCACAAATATTGACATATCCTTGCCTTTAGTTTAGTGAGCTTAGTTGAGCCATAAGGTAACCGCATGGTATCAACAGAACGTTCCTTAATTCCATTGGTAAGGACTAGACAGTGGACTACTATTATATACAGAAGCCGATAAGCAAGTAATTTGGTAAATTCTCCAAGAGCTAGTGTATTAGTAAGAGCACATTACTAATACTCACTCCCAAAGATAATTAAATCAACAGATGCAACTTTATGCGGATGCTCTAAATTATAACAAAATAAGCGTGTCTGAGTCTTGGATGAAGTACCAGCCTAAGTTCCTAAGAATGATATGCCTTCGAGATAAACAATTAATGCACTAATTAAACAAACCTGCATATTTATTCATGATTATTCATGTTGATACATATTTCCTTACATTAGTTCTTGACCGCTTCTCTATCATTTGTTTGTCTTCTTGTGTGTGTTTATTGCTTTACTTGTCATCAAAACCTTAGGTTAGATAACTAAACCTCGTGCCAGTCTCTCAGGCTGAAACCCCCCTTATCATTAGTTTAGGTTTAAATTAGATTAATTTAGTACTAACATAGATAGCTAAAATACTGATAAACTTAGGAGTTAACGCTCTCGCTCTTAGTGATCGACACCCTACTTACCACGAAACTCCATCTGACCGGGTACACTGCCCGTTAAAGTGTTGTTTTAGGTATAGGTGCGCGATAAGATAAATAAGTGAAAAACTTGATACATAAATAACACCTACACAATGACACATCAAGTTTGTTGGCGTCGCTACTACTCTGGGAAGAGGGAAAGATTTGTTTTAAATTCATATTTAATTAGTATTTTTAGTTCATATAGATTAGTTTAGATTAATTACATATTTGCGTGTTTGTTTTGTGTGTTTGATTTTTGCATTGTATATTTTGCATATTGTGTGTTTGTGTGTTTTCTGCATTATTCAAAGTACGCTATAAAAAAAATTCAAACAAATACGGCGTATTCAATTTATTGGATACGGCGTATATATTTTTTTTAACCAATACAGCGTATTCGACTAACTAATAATAGTACGACTTATTCAGTCACTGAATAACGGTGTATTCAAGCCTATCAAACCAGTTTTTTTTTCCTAGCAAAATTATTACAGGTTAAAATAGACGACCCCAACATTACTATAGAGGAGTATATATGAGGCTTGAGGAAGAAAAAGCTTAAAAACGTGGGAAAGTGTTTAACTGGGAAACTGCTAGGTATGGTAAGATCTGGTATGATAAAGACGTTCACGACCTCAGATCTGTTGAAACTGAATTCCCAGCTATAATCTTTAATGAAACGTTAACATCTGAAGAAGCACTCTTGTGTGAGCCTACGATAAGTTCTCTTAACAACGATGAAATCGACTTTAGAATATCGTTTGACGAATCTGACGATGAAGATTGCACGGTAATTTTCGACAAAAAATCATTTTCTTACAAAATAATTTATGTCAACGATTTAAAAACGGATTCGGAAAATGATAATGATAAAGTTAATATGCCTTTATTTCCGCCACCCGAGCTTACGGTCAGTTATTTTAATGATTTAACTGACTTTTAAAATTTCGAAGAATGATTTCCAGCAATTGTTTACCAATGGATGCCGCTCCAACGAAAGGAGGTGTGGGAGGCTAAATCAGATTTGTTAACTGAACCGATTTTAAGCCCTCAGCATATCGATGAATTTGAGTTGAAAAGTGAAACATCATTGTCCGAATATAATGACGAGGAACAAAATGTTTTATGCATTAATGATTTATTTCCTTTTAACGTAATCTATCCTCGTGATTTAAAATCGGATACAGGCAATGATAATGATACAATCAATTTTGAGTAGCCTTCGGGGGATTTGTTGATCCCAATGAATAGATCTTTAACTCCTTAGCTTGTAAGTTTTAGTACCTCTAGATAAATCCAAAAATACTAAGAATGAAACTTTGATTGAATGATATAAACCATGCGGAATCTAGTTTATCACTAAGAAGTATTCTCAATGAAACATTAATGAATGTTTGACACAAAGATATAATCAAACACAACAAGCTCAATATATTAATACTATCACACTGACTTAGCATAAGGGTTTACAACCTTGAAGCTATGAACTCTATGGAAAACTGAGATGGAAAACTTATATGATGTGTATGCTAATGAGATCCTAAAATAGATGCCCTAGGATCTCCTTTTATACACCAAGGAGTCCTAATGAGCTTACAATACTTTCTTAAGTATTTAGTCAAATGTATTGAATATAATGACTATGTATTTAATACTTTCCAAAGCTCGTAGTCAAATGTATTTAAATACATTCTCCAAAATAGTTGAAACATCTAATCAGCATTAACTTGATATTAACTAGCAGTTGTAACTTCTTTCACCAGTATTAATTTTCTCACCAGCAGCAGTAATCTTGAACCAACAGTAGTAACTCTATAACCAGCAGTCTTAAGTCCTTCAACAATCTTAAGTTAGTACTGGAAGTACTAACTTACTCTAGCAGTAAATAACTGGTTAATAATAGGTAGTTTATAACTTGTGAGCAGTACTAACTTTTGGCTTAGCAGTACTAAGTGCACTAAGTTTAATTCCCAACAATCCTCCCCTAAACTTGTGATTTACCTTCAAATCATCAAGTTTCTTGAATTAAACCTTCTATTTTGAGAGGATGCTTTCAAACACTTCATCTTCTTGATCTTTCAGCCTGTATGAATATCTTTTAAAAAGTTTCTTGACTTAAACCTTTAGCTTGGAATCCTCCTGCCTTTTTTTCTTTATCAAGTTCAGCTTGCAATCTCACAGCTACTTCAAAACCAAAGTTTTCTTATTCTTGTTGCCATTTCTTATTCTTATTGCCATGTTGTACCATGAAATGCCAAGGATCTTGATCAAATTCATTATCATTCTTCCCCTTTTGGAGGATCCTCCCAAATCATCTTTTTTTTAGGACCCAAGCCATCACTGACTTGAATCTTCCTTGTGCATCAATATAATCAAATTTTTTCAAGATGATTGATGCACTGTTGTGTTTGGATACATGGTCTATTACTCTGTTCTTTGGCTTCCAAACCCAGCATGCTGAGGCCTTAACATCATGAAACCAGTTTCTCTTAACATCATTATGTACAACTTTTGGATTAGCAGCATTAACTGTTGCTCTTGACCTAGCAGTATTAATTATTTTTAGCCCTGACCTCATTAATACTGCTTGTGGAATCATGTTTCTTTTTGAATTGGGGTGAGTCATTCTTGTAGAATTTTGATGATTCTCTCTCCTTGCATTGTTCCATACTGGTTTTACCATCCTTTTACTACAATCTTTCTTTAGATGGTCAAAACTTCCACACACAAAACATGCTTTATTGTACATCACAAAGTCACTTCCTAGCTGTTGGGACTTCTGATTATTCCAGTTTCTTTGATTTCCCCTAGGCTTTGTGAGACCTATACATTTTCGAGCATACATTCACTAGTTTTCCTAACTTGGAGGTTTTTTCTCTGTTGTAATTAGTCCAACAAATTCTATTTTAGAAACATTAGGAAAATAGTTTTCTTCTTACCATCTGACACCAACTCCTCATTAATTGAGGCACAACACTCTCTCCTAACAATATTAGATTCAACTGTGTTGAACACACCCTTATTTTCAACTGTTTTTTCATTACTAGGTGTAACAACAGTAGTAACATCCAAATTTTCACTTTCAACTATTTCATCCATAAATGTTTAGATTAGTTCGCGAGGGTAAGAAATCCCTGTTAAAGGTGGGGAACTTAAAGATATCGTCCTTATCTGTTCAGAACTTATCAGGATAAATTCACAAAACTTTTCTACTGGCAGGGAACTGCAGTAGCTGCATCATATCCCTAGTCCGTTTTAAAAACTTGTCAAATACTTGAGACTTCCCAGTATGTTATTTAAAGACTGGATGAATTTTGAAACATCTTCTAATGTATGTTTTTAACTGATCTCTTTCTTTTTCTGCTTTTTTTTTTTTTCCAAATCTATTTGTGTATTCATTTAAGAGCTCTTATCTCTAGTCTAACTTCAAGTTTTAAAACATTTATGCTCTCTTCAAACACAGCCTCATTTTTCTTATAGTGAGCTAATCTAGCTTCTACTGATTCTAAACCTGCTTTATAAGATACTAAATTAAATTGAGACTTTTTGTAATCTAAAGACAAACTGTCATATTGTTCTTTGAGAGTAGCATAAGCTTTAACATATGATTTAGAACAAGAATCTACCTCAGTATCTGAATTGGAAGAACTTGCTGAAGATGTATATGCCATTAATGCAAAGTTTGTAGGATGCTCTTATTATTCAAAGCTTCACAACAAGCTCTGATACCACTTGTTGATCCCAACGAATAGATCTTTAACTCCTTAGCTTGTAGGTTTGTTGTACCCTTAGATAAATCCACAAATACAAAAATGAAACTTTGAATTTAATGAATATAAATTATTGCAGAATCTAGTTTATATCGACAAGCGCAATATTCTCAATGAAACAGTGAAATGAATGTTTTTGACACAAATATATAATCAACACAACAAGCTTCATATATTAATCCTATCACTCGACACAGTGATAGGGTTTACAACCTTGAAGCTATGAACTCTATGGAAAACTGAGATGGAAAACTTATATGATGTGTATGCTGATGAGATGCTAAACTAGATGCCCTAGGATCTCCTTTTATACACCAAGGAGTCCTAATGGGCTTACAATACTTTCCTAAGTATTTAGTCAAATGTATTGAATATAATGACTATGTTTTTAATACTTTCCAAAGCTCGTAGTCAAATGTATTAAATACTTTCTCATAAATAGTTGAAACTTCTCAATCAGCATTAACATATATTAACTAGCAGTTGTAAACATCTTGCAGCATGTATTAATTTTTCTCACAAGTAGCATAATCTGACCACAGTAGTAACTCTATAACCACAGTCTTAATTCCTTCAACAGTCTTAGATAAGTTATACTGGCAGGTACTAACTTGTGGATACCCAAACCTAGATCGAGTCCTTAGTTGTCTAAGGTTAAATACCTTTGATAATCCAAAATGATAACTTGTTGTAGAAACTTTGTATGTATATTAAAGTGTATGCGGAATCTACACCTTAATACTCTAGAAGTAAAATCAATGAAATAGTAATCTTGAACAACAAAGATATAACCAAACGCTCCAATATTATTAGATTATAATACGAGTACTCTTAACTTAGTACTGGGGTTTACAACCTTGAAGATTTTTTGAATCGACTTTGACAACTATGAAAACTGATAATGATACGACTATGTGTTTTTTTGTGATATCTCAACTAATGCCCTAGAGCCTCCTTTTATAGACTAAGGAGTGCTAGTCGGCTTGCAATACATTCCTAAGATATATCAATCTTTTCAAAACATAAACGTAATCTTCTAAATAAATACATTATGTATATCTTGTACATAAATATCTAAACACTTATCTTCACACGCATTCTTGTTCTCCAAACAATCTTTATCTCTTTAATTCGTCTTTATCCTCTTGACAGTAGAAAGTCTTCAAACA